>CAUYLG010063806.1:0-35052 GCA_963573385.1 Cacajao melanocephalus
TCACTCCTCAGCAATTGCATAGCATTTCACAGGTTTAAATAAAATATTGGTTGGTTGCTTGTTTGTTATTTTCATCTCTTATTCCTTCCTGTCTCCATTGTTAAGCACAATTATTGGCATAAAAGAGGTTTTTAATACCCATTTTTAGACTGCATTCTAGCCTAGACAATAGAACAAGAATCCTGTTCTCTCTCCCTCTTTCTCTTCCTCTTTCTTTCTCTCTTACATTCTTTTTTCTTTCTTTCTTTCTTTCACTCTTTCTTTCTTCTTTTCTCTCTTTTTCTTTCAAAAAAAAAAGAATAACAAAAATCTTCTGTTCAAAGAACATACAGAGTGGTAGGAAAATGTATGTGGTAATATGTAACAAGCACTAAGGTGAAAGTACAAACACAACAGACTAACGTTAGGAGCAAAGTTAGTTCTGTCTTGAGCTTCACTGAGAACTACAGCTGTTGGCTGAATTATGAAGAACACTCTATTATGTTCTTCATAAGCATGGGGCCATGATACAAGCAAACGTAAGGACCTCCAACACACTGCAGACATCAATAAAAGGGCAGACAACACAGGAGATGGCTCAGTGCTGTCGAGAGAAAAGGCCAGGGAAGTAGTCAGGAAATGGGTAATAGAGTAATTTTAGACCAATAGTCTCCAAAGTGATCATTTATCATTTTCAAGAATATTACTGAGAACTACAGATTCATATTCACAAATCACAGAAATAAGCTGTCATTACATTTATTATGAATTCTAATTTGTCATTTGGATTTTAAAATGTAGAAAAAGAGCTTGATATTTTATTTTACTGTAATACATATTCTCGGTTCTAATCCTTTAATTTAGAGACAATAATAAGGATGTGTAGAAAATGGAAAGATTTTGGAACTATTACACTTGAAATATCTGTGGAGCACACAGGAGAAGATATCCAATTGGATTGTTCTGGATATCCCCTAGGGCACATCTTTTAGGGATCACTACTGTGAAAAGGGGAGGGCCAAAGATGAGATGTGAGCATATACTGAAATTACGTGACCAGGTTTTGTTTACAAAACCAGTTCTATTGAGAAAGGCAAAGGACAAAACAACATTTACATAAACTACTATAGAAGAAACCAGGAGGACATGGATAATAGGAGACTAAGAGCAACAAAATGTGGTCACCAATACTTGATGAAAAAAATGTTTCCTCAGGTTATCCCAATGAACAGCTGCCCAGATACTACAGCCACAATGTAAGCCAGGAAAGTAAGGGCAAAATAGGTTAGACACAGTATTCTAGCAACAAAAGTCCTAAATATATTAAATTGGAAGCATAGGCCAGGCACAGTGTCTCACGCCCGTAATCTCAGCACTTTAAGAGGCTGAGGGACTGGATCACCTGAAGTCAGGAGTTCAAGAACAGCCTGATCAAAATGGTGAAACCCCGTCTCTACTAAAAACACAAAAAATTAGCCAGGCATGGTGGTGGGCACCTGTAATCCCAGCTACTCAGGAGGCTGAAGCAGAAGAATTACTTGAACCCATGAGGTGGAGGTTGCAGTGAGCTGAGATCGTGCCACTGCACTCTCGCCTGGGCAACAGAGCACGACACTGTCTCAAAAAAAAAAAAAATTTTTTTTTGAAGCATAATATGGAGATCAAGAATGAAATAAGGACTACAGAGACATTTATAATTTAGTGGTATTCAAAGACATCAAGAGGGAATCAGAAGGTTGTCAGAGAAATGGGGAAAGAAAATAATGTAGTCCTCACACGTGTAGTCCTAGCCGTTTGGGAGGTCAAATCAGGCAGATCACTTAAAGTCAGGAGTTCAAGACCAGCCTGGCCAACATGGCGAAACCTCGTCTCTACTAAAAATACAAAAAAATTAGCTGGGCAAGGTGACAGGTGCCTGTAATCCCAGTTCCTCAGGAGGCTGAGGCAAGAGAATCACTTGAACCCAGGAAGTGGAGGTTGCAGTGAGCCAAGATCACACCACTGTACTCCAGCCTGGGTGACAGAGGAAGACTCTGTCTAAAAAAAAAAAAAAAAAAAAAAAAAGTTAAGTAATTCTTCCAAAATTTATGTATAGGTTCAATTCAGCCCCAAAGAAAGTTTCAGCATGTTATTTATGAATACTAACAATGTTTGTATGAAAATGCAAGGAGCTAGGAAGAGCCAGGATCTTGCTGAAGAAAAAGTGTGTTGAACCCACTGCTAGACACCGAGATGCTTCACCAAATGTGGTACTGGCACAACCAACCAACAGAACATAGTCCAAAAAACACCCAGACATATACGTACACATAATTGATGACAAATATCACAATGTAAACCAGTGGGGATAGGATGGTGTTTTCAAAAATAATTCTACATTAACATTATGCAAAAAAGGAAGCTGACATCTACCTCATACAAAAGTAGACATCCATTCCAATGAAAGAGACATAAATGTGAATGCCAAAACAGTATTTTTTTTTTCCCTGAAATGGAGTTTCACTCTTGTTGCCCAGGCTGGAGTGCAATGGCACAATCTTGGCTCACTACAACCTCCACCTCCCGGGTTCAAACGATTCTCCTGCCTCAGCCTCCTGAGTAGCTGGGATTATAGGCATGTGCCACCACGCCCAGCTAAATTTTGTATTTTTAATAGAGCCTGGGTTTCTCCATGCTGGTCAGGCTGGCTTCAAACACCCAACCTCAGCCTCTCAAAGTGTTGGGATTACAGGCATGAGCCACTGTGCACAGCCAACAATAAATATTTTAAAAGATAACAAAAGAGATTATCTTCATGGCCTTGAAGTAGGAAAAGTCATCTAAAATAGGACAAACACCAACAAATAAACTTAATAAACTAATCTAGGGATTGGTAAACTTCTTCTGTAAAGAATCAAACATTAAATATTTGCCTGGGAACAGTAGCTCATACCTGTAATCCTAGCATTCTAGGAGGCCAAGGCAGGTGGATCACTTGAGTCCAGGAGTTAGAGACCAACCTGGCCAAGATGGTGAAACTCCACCTCTATTAAAACAGAAAATTAGCCAGGTGTGGTGGCACGTGCCTATAATCACAGCTACTTGGGAGGCTGAGGCAGGAGAATCCCTTGAGCCCTGGAGGCGGAGGCTGTAGTGAGCCAAGATCGCACCACTGCATTCCAGCCTGGGTGACAGACTAAGACTATGTCTCCAAAATAAATAAATAAATAAATAAATCAGACATTAAATATTTGGAGCTTTGCAGGCCAAAACGTTCCTGTCATAACTACTCAACTCTGCCACTGAAGCCACAGACTAAATGTAAATGAGTGAATGAGCAAGGAGGTGTTGAGATTGTGAAAGGGACAAGACAAGAGCTTTGGGAATACTGGCAATGTTTGTTCTGACCTATGTATTCATTATTTGCACCATGGAGTTGTAATAATTCATTGAGTTCTATATTTAAGATGTAGGGGTTTTTCTTAAAATGTAGAAGTTTTCCTATCTATCTGCCACACATATAGAAATAAGTTTCATTAAAAATTAAAATACAGCTGGGTGCAGTGGTTCATGCCTGTAATACCAGCAGTTTGGGACGCTGAGGCAGGTGGATCGCCTGAGGTCAGGAGTTCGAGACTAGCCTGACCAACATGGAGAAACACCTTCTCTACCAAAAATAGAAAATTAGCTGGGCATGATGACGCATGCCTGTAATCCCAGCTACTCAGGAGGCTGAGGCAGGAGAATTGCTTGAACCCAAAGGTGGAGGGCACAGTGAGCCGAGATCACGCCATTGCACTCCAGCCTGGGCAACAAGAGCGAAACTCTGTCTCAAAAAAAAGAAATTAAAATACATTTTAATTTATTGATCTAACACTATATCCAAAAGAAAATTGGAATCTGAGTAACATAAAAATTAAAAAAGCAGTTTAACTCAATAGGCTGCATTCATTTCAGGGCTATCACTAGGTTATTCACTATGTGTCCTTATATTCTGACCAAAAAAGGTATCTTCCAGGAAGTCTGTGTGTCTTCAGAGGAGTTGGTCTGCCTGTATCCAGTGACTTCCTCTCTGCCATGGTTGCCGGAAACATAAGAAACATATGAAGCTCAACTTATTGACTCTAACTTTGCCCTACTATTGGTCTGTTACTTTACATTTTCTGGCAAGTTCAATTTTCATCTATTACTCATTTCTCATCCTAACATATTGACTCACAAATCTCACAAAGTCCCCTATAAAATAAAGTAGGGAATTAATAAACAACTTACCTTCTTCATTTTGTTCTGTTCTTCAAAGACGGAGACAACTTTGAAAATACAGCTGAGTTAGAAAAAGAGGAATGGGGTCATGAAAAATTTGGCCTGGGTGGCAACTCCCAGATTCTTCTGCCTTAAGAAGCCATAAACACCCAATAGGTAAAATGCTCCCTCTGGGAGAATATCAACGTCCTCTGACACTTCGGAACAGGTAGTAGAAATGGTGAAACACCACCCTAATATAACTCCAACATGATCATGTAATTCTTGGGCACAAGATTTTTCACCGCGTAAACGTAAATATTTGCTTCCTAAGGATTTTAATCTCCCTTGGTGTTCACCAAAAATTTACAATGACAGTATTGGCCATACAAGTTAGCAATACATTTAATAAAGGAACATTAACACTTCACTAAAACTATTGTAAAAAATAGGACTAAGCTATCTATTTTCCCAGTAATGTTACTTAACCTCTGGTGAGTGACTCCACAGAAAGCCATAAGCAGCAGTGCTTCAGAGAAAAAATCTGTTTTAATTTTTTCAACGTTGTTGCTATTTCTCAAAAGGATGTTTTAAACTTGCTTTGATGTGTGTGGAAAAGTAGATAGTAATGGCTTGGGGGTCAGGAGATGTGTCTTTAGCCTTCCCTACTAACAAACTGTGATCCTGAACAAGTCAGTAACCTTTGCAAACAAAAAAAATTTTTTTTAATTGTTTTCTTCTAACAAAGGAGTCAAAATTAGGTCTTTTTTTTTTTTTTTTTTTTTTATACAGATTTTTTCACTTGTTTCCCAGTCTGGAGTGCAATAGTGCGATCTTGGCTCACTCCGCCTACCAAGTTCAAGCAATTCTCCTGCCTCAGTAGCTGGGATTACAGGCTTGTGCCACCATGCACAGCTAGTTTTTGTATTTTTAGTAGAGATGGGGTTTCTCCCTGTTGGTCAGGTTGGTCTCGAACTACTGGTCTCAGGTGATTCACCCGCCTCAGCCTCCCAAAATGCTGGGATTACAAGCCTGAGCCACTGCGCCCGGTCAAAATTAGGTAATTCTTGAAGATCCTTCCTGAGTACAAGGTCAAGTCAGGTCAGAGGAACAGCAAATATCAAGATAAAACGATGGACATGACTAGAGGGCAGTTCGGAACCTAGGATGAACGCAGAAGGGGAAACCAAGTCTGTTGTCTATGCTGGGCTGGCAACTACACCCACCCTTCGCAGCCCAGCTCCGGCGGCGCGCTCGCACACGCGCAGAAGCTCCCCCGAGCACTGCCCCTCCCGCAAAGCTCGGCGCACGCACCGCGCAAGCGCACATGCCCTCTTCCGCGGCCTCCCCTACAAACGGGGCGGCACGCGCGGCGTAGGCCGATCCGTACAGAGGCTGTCCCTCTGAAAAACCGGCCTAGCGTCCTGGCAGAGATGCTGCAGCCCCGCAGTCCCGGGGTACCCCAGTGAGGTCTCCGGGGCTCCTCCCCACCACCCGACACCTGCCGCCTGTCCCGGGAGTCACGTGGGGCCTCCCTCTGTCCCTGCCCAACCCGCCGGGGCTTACCGCTCTCCCTCATCGGGTTGCTTTCGCCCTAGAAGAGCTAGCCGACCTTTGCAATCCCGGGACTGCCTCCCACGTAAGACCTGAGAAAAACAGAAGGAAAGGCGGAAACGCAGAGGTAGCCGACAGACAAAGCATGCGCAGAGCCCGCGCACAAGGCCTGACGCTGTTGGCACCCACCCTGGAAACTACCTTTCCCATGAGGCCGCGCGAGCAGCCTTTTGGGATTGGCCGGGAAGCGCCCGGCTAGGCAGTGGGCAAATGCGGTCTAAGTTGGTTCGCGAGTTGCCTGCAGCCCTGGCTCTCCCGGGGCGCCCCAACAGGATGCACTGCAGGGGAGGTCTGTGTACAGCCAGTGTGCAGTTTAGACACAGTCGCGTCAAGGAAAGGACAGCTGCGAGTCAGTGTCACTTTAAATGTTAGGAAGTAGATATTGTTACGGTAAAAGGCTATTTGACCCTATCAGCGATTGTTTGGGGGCGGAGAAAAGGGGGAAGTGTGACCGGAGAGCTATTTCATCAAATCAGTAAAGCAATAAACGGAAATTGAAGGTCAGTAAGAAAATATAATCCGAATGAAGAAAATGTCACGTTATTTCCTCTGTGACATTAAAATTGCTTGACCAAATGGAGATACATGTAGTCTATACCTTTCTTAACTAGGAAGACAAAATTACTAAAAGAATATCAACAAATTTTTGTATGTATTTTTTCTCTTTGATCTTTCGTGTATTGTGTACTTTACAAAAGCATTCTCAACTTTATCCAGAAGAAGTAAAAATCTAAATAAACAGCGAGTATACGTTTCTATAAGCAGGAAAAATATGCCTAAGAAATATCTCTATCTATATAGATATAGATATAAAATACTGCTGTATTCAAAGTAGTTTGGGACGGGCTACATGGAAGTAAGACACTATGATGAAGAGTATTCCTTTAGGGCCAGGCGTGGTGGCTCAGTCCTGTAATCCCAACACTTGGGAGGCCTAGGTGGGTGGATCACAAAGTCAGGAGTTCAAGACCAGCCTGACCAACATGGTGAAACCCCATCTCTACTAAAAATACAAAAATTAGCCAGGCGTGGTGGCATACACCTGTAGTCCCAGCTACTCAGGAGGCTGAGGCAGGAGAATTGCTTGAACCTGGGAGGCGGGGGTTGCAGTGAACCGAGATTGCGCCACCCAGGCTAGGTGACAGAGTGAGATTCTCAAAAAAAAAAAAAAAGTATTAATGTGGAATAAATACAGCATTTCAAAACAGAGAGGGAAAGAATGGAGAATTCCAAAGAGCGTGTCATTCCAAACAATCTGGAATATAAAGTGATATACATAGATCACACAGGATAAAATCTCACATTTATACAAGATTGAAACATTTAAACCACTAAACAGGTATAATATTTAAAAACTGACGTGGGCTAGGCAAGATGGCTCACACCTGTAATCCCAGCACTTTGGGAGGCGGAGGCAGGAGGATCACTTGACCCTTGGAGTGCAAGACCAGCCTGGGCACCATAGTGGGCATGGAGGCAGGCACCTATGATCCCAGCTATTCAGGAGGCTTAGATGGGACGATCACTTGAGCCAGGGCTGCAGTAAGCCATTAGCGCACCACTGCACTCCAGCCTGGGTGACAAAGTAAGAGCTTGTTGAAAAAAACAACAAAAAGGGATATGATGCCAAAGACAAACCATAAATTTAATATCGGTTACATTTTATAATAGAGAAAAACAAGCAACTCCATTCCCTTTCCAGCAAAACTTTTTAAGTCCATTATGAGAATTCAAAGAAATGCAAATATTTAAGTAAAATATGTGAAATATCATTTACTGAAATTTACTTTTTTTAAAATTTATGCTTTATTTTGTTTTGTTTTGCTTTTTGGAGACAGAGTTTTTTGCTCTTGCTGTCCAGACTGGAGTACAATGGCGCCATCTCAGCTCACTGCAACCTCCACTTCCTAGGTTCAAGCAACTCTCCTGCCTGAGCCTCTCGAGTAGCTGGGATTACAGACACATGCCACTACACCCGTCTGTTTTTTTGTATTTTTAATAAAGACAGGATTTCACCATGTTGGCCAGGCTGGTCTTGAACTCCTGACCTCAGGTGATCCATCCGCCTTGGCTTACAGGTGTGAGCCACCTCACCCAGCCACATTTATACATTATATACTGAAAAGTTCACTTTATTTAGTGCATTTTTTTTTTTTTTTTTTTGAGATGAAGTCTCACTCTGTTGCCCAGGCTGGAGTGCAATGGTGCAATCTCGGCTCACTGCAACCTCTGCCTTCTGGGTTCAAGGAATTCTCTGCCTTAGCCTCCCGAGCAGCTGGGATTACAGGCATGTGCCACCATGCCCGGCTAATTTTTGTATTTTTAGTAGAGATGGGGTTTCACCATCTGGGCCAGGCTGGTCTCGAACTCCTGAACTCATGATCAACTCACCTCAGCCTCCCAAAGTGCTAGGATTACAGGCGTGAGCCACCGCACCTGGCCTATTTAGTGCATAATTTTGTGAGTTTTGACAAATGTATAGATTTGTGTAACCACCACCACAAGCAAGATACAAAATTGTTTTATCTCTGTCAAAAAAGTTTCTCCATGCTACCTTTTTAAAGTCAGATTCTCTCACCACTCTTGGCCTCTTGCAACCACTATCTATTCATTGGGCCTACATGTTTGCCTTTTTTAGAATATTGTATAAATGGAATCGTACAATATGTAGTCTTGAATCTGTTCTATTTTGCTTAACACAATGAAATTGAGATCCTTCTGTGTTGTTTTGTGTACCAATACCTCTGTTTGTTTTTCTTGCTGAGTCCTATTTCTTGGTATGGATTTGCCAGTTTCCTTATCCATTCCCCAGTCCAGGGACATACAAGCTGTTTCCAATTGGGGGAAATAATAAATAAATAAAATATTTTTAAGTTTAAGATTTGAAAAGAAGAGTAATATATACCTATGGTATGGGCTTGAGGAAATGTTTATTCCTAGTGTATTAGTCAGGATTCTCCAGAGAAACAGAACCAATAGGAGGAGGGACGGAGAAAGAGAGATTGATTATGAGAAATTGGTACACATGATTATGGAGGCTGAGAAGTCCCACAATCTGTCATTTGCAAGCTGGAGACCGAGGAATGCTGGTGGTGTAATTCTGTATCAGTCCAAAGGCCTAAGAACCAGGGAAGCCAATGGTGTAAATCCCAGTCCAAGGACAGGATGAGATGAAATGTCCCAGCTCAACAATGAGGCAGAAAATATGGGTGAATTCCTCCTTCCCCTGCCTTGTGTTCTATCCAGGCCCTCAGCATATTGAATGATGCCCATACACATGAGGAGGGAAATCTGCTTTACTGAATCTACTGATTCAAATGCTAATCTAATCTGGAAACACCCTCATAGATGCACCCATAAGTAATGTTTAATCTGGACACCCTGTGGCCAAGTCAAGTTTACACATAAAATTAACCATCACAGCTATTCATTTTTATTGTGAATTTGATTCATGTAAACTCTAGAGGCTCATTTTTTGCCTCTCATTTCTTCTATTTTTGTACCTTTCTCCCTCTTATATTTAGTTGACACCTAATAATTGTACATATTTAGGGGATATAGACTGATATTTTGACATGTGTATAAAATGTATAATGATCAAATTAGGCTGATTAGCATATCCCTCACCTCAGACATTTATTTTTCTTTGTGTTGTAAACATTAAAAATCCTCTCTTCTAGATTTTTGAAAACATACAATAAATTCAAGCCAATCATATTTACCCTACAGGGCTTCAGAACACCAGAGCTCATGTCTTCTACCTAGCTGTAATTTTGTATTCATATATCAATCTTTCCCCATCCTCCCCTTCCCACTACCCCCCTTCTAATACTCATAATTCTACTCACTACTTCTATGAGCCCCAAATTTTTAAGCTCCAAAATATAAGTAAAAACATGCAGTATTTATCTTTCTGTGCCTGACTTATTTCACTTAGTGACATCCAAGCCCATCCATGTTGTTGCGCATGATAGGATTACATTTTTTTTATAGCTGAATAATATTTCACTGTGTATATATACTAGATTTTCTTTCTCCATCTATTGGTGGACGTTTAGGTTGATATCATATCTTAGCTATTGCAAATAGCGCTGCTATAAACACAGGAGTGCAGGTATACCTTTGATATATGGATTTCCCTTCCTTTGGATACATGCTCAGCAGTGTGATTGTTGGATTGTATGGTAGTTCTATTTCATTTTTTGAGAAACCTTCACACGATTTTCTATAGTGACTGTACTAATTTACATTCCCACCAACAATGTCTAAGAGTTCCCTTTTCTCTACCGCCTTACCAGCATTTTTTTTTGTCTTTTTGATAATAGCCATTCTAACTAGAGTGAGATGATACCTCATAGTGATTTTGATAGGCATTTCCCTGATGATTGGACATTTCTTCATACATTTGTTAGCCATTCGTATGTATTTTTTTGAGAAATGTCTATTCAGATCCTTTGCCCACATTTTAGTCAGATTATTTGTTTTGTTCTGTTTTTGCTGTCAAGTTGTTTCGCATTATTTGTATATTCTGGATATTAGTCCCTTTTGGATAAATAGTTTACAAGTATTCTCTACCATTCTACAGGTTGTCTCTTCACTCTCTTGATTGTTTCCTTTGCTGTGCAGCTTTTTAGTTTCTTCTTGCCATCTTTAACTAGGTCAATCTACTCTACCACCCAGGGCTCTGAAAATAAAATGTGGGAGCTCCTAGCCCAAGGCCTACCTGGAATATTGTAATTCCTCATTAAATGTGATTTAAGTATTGTATCAGGGTTCTCCAGAGAAAGGCTGTGTGTGTGTGTGTACACATGCATGTATATGTGTGTGTATATATGTATATATATGAGAGAGATTTATTATAAGGAATTGGCTTATGCGATCATGCAATCATAGTGGTTGACAACTCTCAAGATCTGAAGGATGATGAGTCCATGTTTGGGGACCCAAGAGAGCAGCTGTGTAGTTCCAGACTGAAGGCCTGCACGCTTGAGACCCAGGAAGAGCAGATGTTTCAGTTCAAGTCTAAAGGCAGGAAAAAGCTAATGTGTCAGTAAGAAGGTAGTAAAGCAGGAGAAATTTCCTCTTACTTAAGGGACAGTTAGCCTTTTTGTTTTATTCAAGCCTTCAAGTGATCAGATGAGGCCCACTCACATCAGGGAAGACAAGCTACTCAGTCTACCAATTTTGTTTTCTCTTGTAGTGGGGGTTTTTGCTGTTTTTCTTTGAGGGAGGAGTCTTTTTTTTTTTTTTGAGACAGAGTTTCGCTCTTGTTGCTCACGCTGGAGTGCAATGGCACTATCTCAGCTCACCGCAATCTCCACCTCCCAGGTTCAAACAATTCTCCTGCCTAAGCCTCCCGAGTAGCTAGGATTACGGGCATGCATCCCCATGCCCAGCTCGTTTTTTATATTTTTAGTAGAGACGGGGTTTCTCCATGTTGGTCAGGCTGGTCTCAAACTCCCAACCTCAGGTGATCTGCCCGCCTTGCCCTTGCAAAGTGCTGGGATTATAGGCATAAGCCACCGCACCCACCCAGGGGAAGTTATTTTTAGCATAATAAAATTTTTACATTTTTAATTATGCTTGATTTTAGATTCAGGGGGTACATGTGCATGTTTGCTACATGGGCATATTGTGAACTAGTGGGGATTGGACTCCTAGTGTACTCATTACCTAAGTAGTGAACATTATCCAAATAGTGAGCCCTCACCCGCTTCCCACCCTCCTGCCTTTTGGAGTCCCCATTTCCATCTTTGTATCTATCGTTTCCATCTTTGTGTTGATGTGTACCTATTGTTTAGCCCCCACTTATAAGTGAGAACGTGCAGTATTTGCTTTTCTGTTTCTGAGCTACTTTGCTTAGGATAATAACCTCCAGCTCCATCTATGTTGCTGCAAAGGACTGAAAGCTGGGTAATATTCTATGGTGTATACGTACTATATTTTCTTTACCCAGTCAACTGTTGATGGACACTTAGCTTGGTTCCATGATTTTGATATTGTGAATAGTGCTACTAGGAATATTCAAATGCCAGTGGTGGGTTTTGCTGTTGTTGTTGTTTTTTGAGACACGGTCTACTCTGTCACCCAGGCTGGAACGCGGTGGTGCATTTCTGGCTCACTGAAGCCTCAACCTCCTGGGCACAAGGGATCCTTCTGCCTCAACCTACCAAGTAGCTGGGACTACAGACACGTGCCATCACACTAGGCTCATTTTTGTATTTTTTGTAGAGACAGGGTTTTGTCATATTACCTAGGTTGGTCTTGAACTGTTGGGCTCAAGGGATCTGCCCGCCTCAGCCTCACAAAGTGCTGCGATAATAGGCTTGAGCCACACATGCCTTTTTTTCTTTTTAGATGGAGTCTTGCTCTGTTGCCTAGGCTGGAGTGCAGTGGTATGATCTCAGCTTACTGCAACCTCCACTTCCCAGGTTCAAGCCATTTTCTGCCTCAGCATCCCGAGTAGGTCAGATTAAGAAGGTCAGATTACAGGTGCACACCACCATGCCTGGCTAATTTTTGTATGTTTTTAGTAGAGATGGGTTTCACCTTATTGGCCCGGCTGGTCTGGAACTTCTGACCTTGTGATCCGCCAGCCTCGGCCTCCCAAAATGCTGGGATTACAGGCGTGAGCCACTGCACCCAGTGGTCTTTTTTTTATATAATGTCTTCTTTTCCTTTGGGTAGATATCCATTACTGGGATTGCTGGTTCTATTTTCAGCTCTTTGAGAAAACTCTACAATGTTTTCTTTAGAGGTTTATACTCCCACCAACAGTGTATAAGTGTTCCCTTTTCTCTGCATCCATGCCAACATCCATGTTTTTTGCTTTTTCTTTTTAAAGACTAGTGAAGTGCAATAGTGAGAAGGTGAGAAAGAGTAGAACAAGGAGTTCAGTCTATAACTGACCATGAACAATCAACTGAGATAACTCAGTACCTTCAGACAAGTCTTGTCTTTCTAATAATAGCCATTCTGCCAGTCTACTGGTTTAAATGTGAATCTCATTTGGAAACTTCCTTACAGACACATCCAGAATATCTGGGCACCCTGTGACTAAGTTAATGCATAAAATTAACCATCACAGATATTAACTCTCGTTGTGCATATGAGGAATCTGAGCCCAGAAAAGCAAAGCGAGGTCACAGAGCACTCACTGGCAAACTGGAACTAGTACCCCAGTTCCCTAATGAGGCCCCATTCATTGCTCTACAGGGACAACCTCCCAAGATGTGAAGGCTAATCCAAGTAGTCATGCAGAGACCTGGAGTCCAGTTCCCACAAACCCTGGCTCCATTCCTGTCTGTGACTCTATTTGGGATCCCTAATTCATTGACCATCGTTTCTGTCACCTGGAGTATGTCCTATAGCCATGTGGGTGCCAGCTGTGTCTACATCAGTATTCTGAGCTGGAACAACCTGAATATGTATTCTGAACCCCCTCCCTGCTGCTTGGAGGTCTTAGATTCCCTATAGGAGAAAAAGGGATGACTTGGTGATGAAATTCTTAGAATATTCTTGAGGTTACAACCCCTCATCCAGCTGGGGGATGACTTTGAAAGGTGGGACATTGAGAACAAAGTTGTTAATGACAGGTCCAGAGTCTGAAAGGTGGGTAGCAACCATTGCCTCCCAACTCCCTTAAATAAGAGAACTGCAGGCTTCATCCCCGGTGAGGCCCTTTACTTCCAGGAGAAGCAGCCCCTTTTACCAGGATCTCCTTCATACCTATTTCCTCTGAGTGAAAGGGGCTTGCTGGCTGCTGCAATCTGTCTTGCTCCCACAAACACGGTAGTGGAGCCCAAGAGGACTTGCAGCATCAGAAGGACTGGAGAGACAGGACTACTGCGGCCTCAGAACAGCCACAAAGACTAACTCCCAAACATGTCGGTGGCGGGAGCAACAGGTTCAGTGTGGACAGTGGTGCGATACAGCAGCATACAACAATCATGTCTTTGTGTCTCTTATTTTCTGGAATATATAAATGGCTATGGAGTTGTGCTTTCAGCCAAGATGGAGTAACAGAAACCAACTTTATCCTCCTGTCTGAAAGAACTCGAACAGCAGACAAAGTAAAGGAAATGGTGGCTCACCAAACCATGGACATCAGACAGTTGAAGGACAGCGTTCCTGAGAGACAGGGATCAAGTGAGGTGAGCCCCCGACTGCCTCAGCTTACAGCCTGAGACACTCTAGGCAGTGGCATGGGGAGGGGAGCTGTAGGCAGAGCCCAGCGCTCTCCATGGTTAAAGGAAATGAAGCTGGGGCCAGGCACGGTGGCTCACGCCTATAATCCCAACACTTTGGGAGGCCGAGGCAGGTGGATCATTTGAGGTCAGGCATTTAAGACCAGCCTGGCCAACATGGTGAAACCCTGTCTCTACTAAAAGTACAAAAATTAGCCAGGCAGTAGTGGTGGGTCCCTGTAATCCCAGCTATTCAGGAGGCTGAGGCAGGGGAATCACTTGAGCCTGGGAGGCGGAGATGGCAATGAGCCAAGGTTGTGCTACTGCACTCCGGTCTGGGTGACAAAGCGAGACTCCATCTCAAAAATAAAAAATGCAAATAAAGGAAATGGAGCTGGCATTTGTAGGACTGAGTCTGCAAGGGAGGGAGTTTCAACAAAAGGAAGCTCCAGAGATAATAAGCAGAGGGAAAAAACCAACCAGAAGAACTTAAGGGAACAGTGCCAGACATTAAACTCTAGGTTTTTTGAACATACTCCCTGCATCATTCTGTCCTTTCTAGCTGGGCTCACTTAGCACTTCCAAGTTCCAGGGGAAGTTCTGGAGTGAGTGTGGCACTGGAACTTGCCAAATACAAGTTCTCTTTCTGTGATTTGCTCTCTTCAGAACTCTGGGCCTTATAGCTTAGTCCAGTGCCCCTGCCCTCTCAGTGCTGGGAGAGAAGAGTCCCTCACTCTGTGTCAAGGAAGCCCCCAGGCAAGCAGGCAGATTCCCTTGGACTTCTCTCTGGAAGCCACCACTCAGTCATGGCCCTGATGACACTCAAGGGTGCATAGAACACAGGACTCCGGATGGAACTCTGAGAGCAAATCTACCTTCTTACTTCATGGAAGTAAGGTTTGTGGATAGGTCAGAATTTGAATCTGCTTCGGAAAGTGACTCTTTTGGGAAGAGGGGACACAGGTTAAGAATCTGATGTGTGCTACGAGCTGTCTCTTCAGAAACATGAACTTACTCAAGCAGAGACACAATTTTGCTCATTCAGTGAAGTTCATTAACTTCTTGCACCTCCTTAGCAGGCACCAGTTCAACTGCTAGAGACAAAGATGTCAGTTTCCTGCTTATCTGCATATGGAATCTGTGACTGTTCTTCAAAGTGGGAACTTGAGGAGCCTGAGCTTGATAAAGAGAGCCAGCTGGTCACCCTGGGTCATTCCCTTCTGACTGGGTTAGGTACATATGGCTGCCTGCCAGCCATTCTGAACCTAAGGCCAGAGAGAAGTTTGGTGGTAGTCATTTAGGCACTTAGTTATGCAGGTACTCAGTGAAGTCTGTACATGGTCTAGATTTTAAGGCTTTGTTGGTCAGAGTTGGGCACGCGATTGGTTAGAATTCAGTCACCTAGTGAGCCAGGCAAGCAAGCGGGGTTTGGCAAGGATCAAATCATCAAGCCAAAGTTTCCCACATGCAGCAATGTGATAACCTCTGTGCATAGATCCCCTCCCTCTGTTATGGACTGAACTGCATCCCCTTCAAAATTCTTATGTTGAAGTCCTAATACCCAGGACCTCAGAATGTGACATTTCAAGACAAGACCTTGAAAAATGTAATTAGGTTAAAAGGGGAGACCATAGATTTCCGTTGTCTTTGCTGCCCAGGCTGCAGTGCTTTGCTATGGCAGCCGCAACCACCCTCCCACCCTGCCACAGTGCACTGAAGATGCTTTAGCATGGGTGTCCAAGGGAGAAAATACAGTCATGGGTTCTTAGTTTCTGTTTCTGGTTGGGCCAGCAAAGCCCATTCCTCATCCCTCTTTTCTGCTTATCACTAGAGACGGAAATTAAAAACCATGGCTTCAGGCTGCTGAAATCCTGAAACAAAACAAAACAGGACAACAGCAACAATAACAACAATAAAACAGGCTGGGTTGGACAAGTTTGGGAGAGTGGACAAGTTTGGGAGAGTGGACAGAAAGTTTGGGAGAGTGGACTCCTCCTGAGAGTCCAAATGAGACTTCCGTTTGCTGAATGAAAGACAGAGACTTGGCTAGGTACAGTGGCTCATGCCTGTAATCCCAGTGCTTTGGGAGGCTGAGGAGGGAAGATCACTTGAGCCCAGGACTTCAAGACCAGCCTGGGCAATATAGTGAGACCCAGTTTCTACTAAAAAAAAAAAAATTGGCAGGGTGGTGGTGGCTCACGCCTATAATCCCAACACTTTGGGAGGCTGAGGCATGTGGATCACTTGAGGTCAGGAGTTCCAGATCAGCCTGGCCAACATGGTGAAACCCCATCTCTACCAAATAATACAAAAATTAGCTGGGTGTGATGGCACATGCCTGTAGTCCCAGCTACTTGGGAGGTTGAGCTGGGAGAATCACTTCAACCTGGGAAGGGGAGCTTGCAGTGAGCCGAGATGACATCACTGTACTCCGACCTGGGTGACAGAGTGAGACCCTGTCTCAAAGAAAAAAAAAATAGGTAGGATGTTGCATGCCTGTAGTCCCAGCTTCTCAGGAGGCAGAGGTGGGCAGATCGCTTGAGGCCCAGAGGCAAAAGCTGCAGTGAGCTGAGATCTTGCCACTGCACTCCTGCCTAGGTGACAGGGCAAGACACTTGTTTCAAAAAAAAAAAAAAAAAGCGACTTGATAAGGAGGAGGAAGGAGACCCAAGCAGGGAAAGATGGCACTCATGATCACGACCCAGAAAGCCCTCTTCAGGAGACAATGTAGTGTGAGGCATGAACCGTGGGAGAGAGGAAATGGGGAAGGGCAATTGCAGCTCAAGCCCCTAGCCACTCACTCTGTCTTCTGGTCTTCATGGAATGGCTCTAGCAACCAGATTCTATCCAGTTGAATGAAAATTGAATCCAAATCTTAAAAATTCCATCCCTGCAAGAAGAGGTGGGTGTCAAATAGATTCTAAGAATTCTAATACATTCTACAATATCTTAAAAACTATTAAAGTCGGCCGGGCACAGTGACTCATGCCTGTAATCCCAGAACTTTGGGAGGCCAAGGCGGGCAGATCACCTGAGGTTGGGAGTTCAAGACCAGCCTGACCAACATTGAGAAATTCTGTCTCTACTAAAAATATAAAATTAGCCAGGTGTGGTGGCACATGCCTATAATCCCAGCTACTTGGGAGGCTGAGGCAGGAGACTCCCTTGAACCTGGAGGGGCGGAGGTTGTGGTGAGCTGAGATCTCGCCATTGCACTCCAGCCTGGACAACAATAGTGAAACTCAGTCTCAAAAAAAAAAATTAAAGTCATAGTAATTAAAATATATTTAGCACAGTATAAATGAATAATTGATTAAAGCAGAACTCAGAACAGATGGTGGTACATGGAAAATGGTGATATGTATGTATGTATTAAATATTTAGAGACAGGGTCCTGCTTTGTCACCCAGGCTGGAGTGCAGTGGCACAATATCAGCTCACTGGAACTGCTGCCTCCCGGGTTCAAGCTTCTCCTGCCTCAGCCTCCTGAGTAGCTGGGATTACAGGCGCCCGCCACCACACCCAGCTAATTTTTGTACTTTTTTAGTAGAGATGGGCTTTCGCCATGTTGGCCAGGCTGTTCTCAAACTCCTGACCTCAGGTGATCTGCCCTCCTCGGCCTTCCAAAGCACTGGAATTACATGTGTGAGCCACTGTGCCCAGCCACTAATTTTATTTTATTTTTTGCAGCAATAGAGTCATTATGTTGTCCAGGTTGGTCTCCAACTCGTGGCTTCAAGCAATCCTCCGAAAGCACTGGGATTTGAGGTGTGAGCCACACATGCCCAGCCAGATACTGGTGTTTACTGACCTCGTGATGAAGCCACAAGAGAAGTATAGTGTGGGTCTCTGAGCTGTAGAATCAGCAGCTCAAACACTGCTTGAGCCTGTTCACCACCATGCTTCTCTTTGCTTCCCTGTTTCCATACATTATTTCTCTAACTGCAAATGCATTCCAGTCACCAAGTAATTGGAACATAAACACCTCCAGTTATGAAAATCTTTAGGACAAGCTCTCAGTGGTTCAACGTAACCAAATACTCATTAATGAAATCTTCAATGTAAGACTAGGTGGGTGAGGTCCTGTGATTGGCCCATCTGGATTAAGCACCAGCAGTAGAGTACTGTGAACAGCAAGGCAGAGCCTACGAATGCAATAGCCACTCCAAAGGATAATGTTGCATACAACAAAAAAGGAATTTCAAATTCATAAAATAAGAGTGAATGAATTTAACAGTGAAAGATCAACTGGCTATTCATTTAAAATAAAACAAAGTCAGCTTCTTAGTTCACACCATATTTAATTGAGTAACAAGAGACAGGGGTCAAGAGAGTATTCTGGTTTTTTTTTTTAAAGACAGAGTATTATATTTAAATTAAACACAGTTGTTTCATATATCTTAAACAGAAAAAAAACCTGAAAAAATGCAAATTCTAAAAAGAATCTTGGCCAGGCACAGTGGTTCATGCTTGTAATCCTAGCACTTTGGGAGGCTGAGGCAGGTGGATCACTTGAGGTCAGGAATTCAAGACCAGCCTGACCAACATGGTGAAACCCTGTCTCTACTAAAAATACAAAAAAATAGCAGAGTGTGGTCCTACAGGCCCATTTATTTGGGAGACTGAGGCAGGAGAATCACTTGAATCTGGGAGGCAGAAGTTGCAGTGAGCCAAGATCATGCCACTGCTCTTCAACCTGGGCTACTGAGACTCTATCTCAGAAAAATAAACAAATAAATAAAATAAAATAAAAATAAAAATACTTTCATATTAATACAACAAGAAGAAACTTCTTTCATATAATGGAATGACCAACAATTTTATTTCTAATGTTTAAATTCTTAACTTATATGCTTTTATCTCTAATAACAGAAAACTCCATGCTAAACTGTTCAGTATCTGTGAGGTAGGCAATATTATCTTCACTCTGCAGCTGAGATAACTGAAGTATAGATAGATTAAACCATGACATAGGTCACACAGGTAATAATCAGCAGAGACAGAATAGCCTGTCTGGGAAAACTGAGGAAATGTATTCTCTTCCCGGGTCCACAAAGGGGTGTAGTTTCAAAGGCAAGACCTTCCCAGTGCCATAACTCCCAACTCCCGCCCATCGGGGACTAGAGGTCTTTGTTTAAACTTTGGCGTGAGCAGGAAAGAATCAAAGTTCAATCACTCCAGCTGAAGTTTAAAGGAACTCCTTTCATAGGCCCAGAAAACCTGAAGGGGGTGGGAATTCTTCCCAGGTTAAAAGCCCCCTTCTCCCAACTCCGTACGGACTCCATGTCTGGATCTCCTTCCACAACATTGTGGAAGCTGCTCTTTCTCTTTTCTATTTCTTTCACCTTTCTCTTTCTCTCTGCCTAAATAAATCACTTTCTGCAAAACTCTTTGGGGTCTGATATTTACTTAATTGCTCACCGCAGCTGGCATGGTCCCCTCTTCCATTCTTGGGTGAGTGAGGGACCAAGAGCCTGGAAAAACATCACCTCAGGCGAGCTGAACCTCCCCTGCTCCCCGGAATTTGGTCACAAAACTATACTGTGGTGCATACTCCTAGGAAGGAAGATATGGCATTCTATCACAATAAATACAAATGCAGAATGTTTTTGCTTTACATCCAATCTAGCCTTCAGGCAAATCAAAATAGGCACATCATTTAAACATATTACAAGTATAAAGTAGGAGTTATTTTTTTCAAATGACACGCCTTTAATCTGAACAGTGTAATAAGTACTAGTGTTCAAGGCTACTTTGAAAATTAACTCAGATATGTGTTATAAACAATTCTGTGCTTGATACTTGCATATTTTAATTCTGGTTTTATTAAACATTGTTTGGCTTAGCTACTGAAAGGAGAGTTCTGTAACATTGTCTTTACACTTAATATATAGTAGGAAAGAGAAGATAACACGTGTCACATGGTAGTTTGTATCTTCAAATGTTTCTTTTATTTTTATTTATTATTATTATTATTTTTGAGACAGAGTCTCATTCTTGTCACCCAGTCACCCAGCCTGGAGAGCAGTGGTGTGATCTCAACTCACTACAAACTCTGCCTCCCAAGTTCAAGTGATTCTCCTGCCTCAGCCTCCTGAGTGGTTGGGATTATAGGCATCTGCTACCATGTCCAGCTAATTTTTGTATTTTCAGTAGAGACGGGGTCTTGAGCTCCTGACCTCAGGTGATCTGCCCACGTTGGCCTCCCAAAGTGCTGGGATTACAGGCATGAGCCACCATGCCCGGCCCAAATGTTTGTTTTAAAGTACATGTTTTTGGCCAAGTGCAGTGGCTCCTACCTGTAAGCCCAGCACTTTGGGAGTCCAAGGTGGGTGGATCATGAAGTCAGGAGTTTGAGACCAGCCTGGCCAATATGGTGAAACCCTGCTTGAACCCAGGAGGCAGAGATTGCAGTGAGCCGAGATCATGCCACTGCATTCTAGCCTGGGTGACAGAGCAAGACTCTGTCTCAAAAAAAAAAAAAAAAAAAAAATTAGGTGCCTGGGTGTAATGACGCATGCCTATAATCCCAGCTACTTGGGAGGCTGAGGGAGGAGAATTGCTTGAACCCAGGAGGGAGGGAGAGGTTGCAGTGAGCCAAGACTAGGCCACTGCACTCCAGCCTGGGCGACAAGAGTAAAATTCCATCTCAAAATAAACAGGACAGGCACAGTGCCTCACACCTGTAATCCCAGTACTTTGGGAGGCCGAGGCAGGTGGATCATGAGGTCAGGAGTTCGAGACCAGCCTGACCAACACGGAGAAACCCCATCTCTAGTAAAAATACAAAAAAATACCTGGGCGTGGTGTCATGTGCCTGTAATCCCAGCTACTTGGGAGGCTGAGGCAGGAGAATCACTTGAACCTGGGCAACAGAGGTTGCAGTGAGCTGAGATCACACCATTGCACTCCAGTCTGGGCAACAAGAGCAAAATTCCATCTCAAAAAAAAAAATTCACCAAGTAAGGTTGTTTCACTAGAGAGGTTCATGGAAATCATTTTGCCATTTCAGAAGTCAACCACTTTATTTATTTATTTAATTTCGAGATGGAGTTTCACTCTTGTTACCCAGGCTAGAATGCAATGGCGTATCTTGGCTCACTACAACCCCTGCCTCCCAGATTCAAGCGATTCTCCTGCCTCAGCCTCCCAAGTAGCTGGGATTACAGGTGGGCACCACCACACCAGGCTAATTTATTTTTAGTAGAGACAGGGTTTCACCATGTTGGCCAGGCTGCTCTCGAATTCCTGAAATCAGGTGATCTGCCCACCTCAGCCTCCCAATGTGTAGGATTACTTGTGAGAGCCACTGCACCAGGCCAACTACTTTATTTCTTTATATGGCCTGAATGTACTAGCAGATCCTCCAGAACAACGTAGAATAGACATGGTGTGAGTAGAAACCCTAGCCTTGTTCCCAATCTTGGAGAGATTTTTATATCTTTAGTAGGGATGGGGTTTCATCATGTTGGCCAGAATAGTCTTGAACTCCTGACCTCAGGTGATCCACCCACCCCAACCTCCCAAAGTCCTGGGATTACAGGCAGGAGTCACCAATTGCATATTTTACTTAAAATATGCAAATAGGCATGAGCCACAGCGCCCAGCCCCTTGCTTCATTTTAATGCCTGTACAATCTGTAGTGATGTAACCACTCTTATTCCTGATATTAGTTGTTTGTTCTCTCTTTTCCTAGTTACTCTGGCTGGAGGCTTGTCAATTTTATTTATCTTCTCAAAGGATCAGCTTTTCAGTCCATTTATTTTCTCTACATTTTTGTTTCATTGATTTCCACTCTGATGCTTATTATTTCCTTTCTCCTTCTTACTTTTAGCTATTTTTGCTCTTAAATGTTTCTAGTTTCTTAAGGTGGGATGCTGAGGTCATTCATTAGAGAATGACCTTTTTAGGAATTCATTAGAGAATTCCTTTTTTTGAATGTTTACTGCTAGAAATTTTCCTCCAAGTGCAATTTTAATGGCATCCCACAAATTTTGATGTGTTTTTATTTTCATTCAGTTCAAATTACCTTCTAATTCCCCCCTCTCTTTAATTTTCAGTTTGACCCATGGGTTATTTAGAGGTATGTTATTTAGGCTGGGTGCAGTGGGTCATGCCTCTAAACCCAGCATTTGAGAGACCAAAGTGGGAGAATTGCTTGAGTCCAGGAGTTTGAGACCAGCCTGGGCAACCCGGTGAGACCTGGTGTCTACAAAAAATAGCTGGAGGCATGGTGGCACATGCCTATAGTCTTAGCTACTAGGGAGGCTGAGGCTGGAAGATCACCTCATCCCAGGGTTTGGAGGCTGCAGTGAGCTATGATCACACCACTGCACTCCAGCCTAGGTAACAAAAAAGAAAAGGAAGAATAATAAAGAGAAGGAAAAGGAGAAGGAAAAGGAAAAAGAAAGAGGAGGAAGGGAATGGGGAGGAGAAAAGGAAAAGGAAGAAGAAGAGGAAGAGGAAGAAGAAAAAGAAATGTGTTTGGTATTTAGTTTCCAAATATTTGATTATTTTCCAAATATAATTAGGTTTTTATAATTTAACTCCATTATGGCCAAAGAATGTATTTTGAATGACTTGAATTCTTTTAAATTTATAAGACATCTTTGATGGCCCAACTTATAGTCTCTTTTGGCATATTCCATGTGCACTTGAAAAGAATGTATAGTTTGTTGTTGGAAAATGGAATGTTTTATAAATGTTAGGTCAATAACCTAACATGACTGATAGTGTTGTTTAGGTCTTTGATATCCTTGTTGATTTTCTATTCCACCAAATATTGAGAAGGAGTATGAGATCTCAAACTATAATTGCAGTTTGTAGTTTATCAAGCTTCCTCGTTCTCTGAACTATGGTTTTCATAAAATGTGTAAAATTTCTGGCCATTAATGTTTCAAATAAAAAATTTTTCCTCCCCTTCTCCACTCTCTTCTCCTTGTGGATTTCAATTACATATATGTTAGACAGCTTGAAGTTGTTCGACAGCTTACTGATGCTTCTTTCTTATTTTTTGTATTTTCTTATTATTTCATTTTGAAGTTTCTGCTGCTATCTTCAAATCTACCAATCTTTTATTTGGTTTCTAATTTGCTATTAATACCATTCAGTGAATTTTGCATCACAGATATTGTAGGTTCCATCTGTACGTTTGGTTTGATCTTTTAATATCTTCCATGTCTCTGCTTGTTTCTGAACATGTAGACACAATTATGGAAACTTTTTAATGTCCTTATCTGATAAGTCAGATATCTGTATCAGTTCTGGGTCAGTTTTGCATAGTTCGTTTTTCTTCTCATAGTGAGTTGTTATTTTCCTGTTTCTTTGCAAACCTACTGATCTTATTTATTTATTTATTTATTTATTTATTTATTTTGAGACAGAGTCTCACTCTGTTGCCCAGGCTGGAGTGCAATGGCATGATCTCAACTCACTGCAACCTCCACCTCCCGGGTTCAGGCATTTCTCCTACTTCTGCCTCTCGAGTAGCTGGGACTACAGGCGCCCACCACCACACTCAGCTAATTTTTGTGTTTTTAGTACAGATGGGTTTCACCATGCTAGCCAGGCTGGTGTCCCCCTGCCTCAGCCTCCCAAAGTGCTGGGATTACAGGCATGAGCCACCACACCCGGCCAGCCGGCTAATCTTTGAATGAGATGAACAGATATTGTGAATTTTATGATGCTTTTAGCACCATAAAAATGTTTTTGTATTTCTCTAAATATTACTGAGGTTTGCTCTGGGGTGCAGTTAATCAATAGTGTTGAATTTTACTTTTAACATTTGTAGTGTTTATTCTAGGGCTAATTATTCTTCATTGCTGAGATGAGACCATTTTGAGTACTCTACCCAATGCTCATGAATCATGATTTGTTCACCCTGGCCAGTAACAGCAGGAACTTTTCCCAGCATCACTGGGCTCTATTCCCTTTAATCTTTTTGGATGATTCTTTCCCCAACCTCAGGTGGTTTCCTCATACGCATGTTCCAGACAGCACTCTGCTGAGTTATCAAGGAGCACCTTCTGAAGATCACCAGAGCTCTCTCTCTGTGCGGCTCTCTTCCTAGGTAACTTGTCCTGTAAACTCCAACTTGGTCTGTCTGGACTCTCAGCTGCATCTCCCCAATTCAAGGAGTCCACGACACTCAGCCTGAGATCCCCCTCCTTGTGCCACAGCCTGGAGACTCTTTTAAGGCAGTAAACTGTGGCAAATGTAGAGCTTATTTCATATAGTTCTATATCATTAGGATAAAATCTGTGTAAATTTATGAGAAGGATGTACACCTAACATTAAGCGTTTTTGTTTTGGGGCAGTGGTATGTGTGGCACTCGTTTTCTGTTTTAGCCTACACATATTTTCTAGTTTATTACGTTTCGTGTATCGTTTGCACAATTGTGATAGCTAGGCATTATCCCTCATATCCTATGTACTACTGTAGCCACGGAGTTCAATCACTTTAACGAAACTGCCCATCAGTGTTCCTTGCAGCATCACACGGTGGCCTTATCTTCAAGGCCCATTGTGCGGGGTGCGGCTCTAGGGCCATCACTGAGCAAGGCCAGCGCCAGCTCGCTTTGGGAAACCGGACAGCAATCACTCAAGCCACTGGAGGAGGCAGCACCTCAGGACGTCATCCAAGATGGAGTCACAGCCGGGCCGTCTGGGAAGCGTAGTTCTGGGCTAGGGCTCGGAGAACGTTCTGCGCATGTGCAGTGCTGTCTTCTTTCTGCCGTAGCCGTTTTTGTCTCACGCCCCAGGGAGTGAGAGGACTCCGGGGCTTCCAGGTCTCGGCTGGGCGGCAAAGGGCGGGGCCTGGGCTCGGCGCCGGCCGGGAGCGAAACCGAGTCCCTGCAGGTGTGTCGAAGGCCTTTGCGGGCGGGAGGGCCTGGGAGGCGGGGTCTCAAGCCTGGAAGCCGCCTCCTGGCCCGTGAGCGGCCTCCGCGGAGGACCGTGGGTGGGAGCGGCCTGGCGTGAAGGTCTGCCGTCTGCGCTCTTGTCCCTGCTCTGAGTGGCGTTTGCCCGACCTGTTTGAGGGGCAGCCCAAGGAGGCCTGCGGCGGCAGGGCAGCGGGCACCCGAGGCAGCCACCCCCTGTGACGTGGACCGGAGCCGCCACGTCAGGCGCGCTGGCAGCTGCAGACGTGGCGCTAGGAAGCCGGAGGGACATGGGCCCCGGTCCAGCGTCTGCAAGTGGTCTCATTTCGGCTCGACGCCCATCTGAGAAATGATGGGGGCCTTTGGGTACTGAATAGGGTAGTAGATGTAAAGTATGATACAGGACTCAATAAAGGTGAGCGGCTTCTGTTATTACAAGACATGCTGTTTTCATTATTGCATTTAATCATCGTTAACCATCCTTTCGACTTAACCACTTCCATTTAAAGAAATGTGACTACTAAAGATTCAGAGAGATAAATTTTTTACCCAGTATTAGCAGGTGGGATCTAAATCCTCACTTTTTCCTCTGAGTTCATGCACCTTCCCACACTAAAATCCAGTCTTGGATTGTATTTAGCACAGCATTTGTCCCTTGAGCACCACTAGAACACAGTTGTGGGTATACTGAATCCAGTCTTACCACGTAGTGTTTTGTTTCCAAAAATGTCTGGGGAGTCTTCAGAGCCCTTGAGTCAAAAGATTAATCACTTAAGGCCTTCTTGCATCCTTCCAACCTTAGTCTCTTCCCAGAGGACTGTTAAATGTGTAAATTGAAACCCCACCATTTGAGCCCTCAATTTTGCATTTTACTGGAGAAGCTGGGAATCCCATCCAGGCCAGAGGCTAGTTTCCAAAGAGAGGAAAGGGGACAAAGAATTTTCTTTTACAGATGAAAACTGTAGTTCATCAGTGCCCCCGTATTATGATGGTGATATCATAATGCCTCTCATGGCTGATAGCTTTCATTCTGTAAGCACCATGCTAGCTGGAAGTGGTTTTTTTCCTAGTTTTTTTTTTGGGGGGGGTACATAATGTACATATAGGGTACACGTGAGATACTGATATATGTGTACAATGTGTGATGATCAAATTAGGATAATTACGATATCCACCATCTCATTTATCATTTCTTTGTGTTATGAATATTCCAAATCCTCTAGCTATTCTGAAATACACAATAAACGATTTATTGTTATTGTTAACAACTGTCACCATACTGTGCTACTGAACACTAGGACTTACTCCTTCTATGTAACTGTATTTTTGAACCCATTAATCAGCCCTTCTTCATTCCTCACCCCCTGCTTCCCTTCACAGCCTCTGATAACCATCATTCTACTCTCTACCTTCATGAGATCAACTATTTTAGCTCTCACATGAGTGAGAACATATTTGTCTTTCTGTGTCTGGTTTATTTCATGTAACATAATGTCCTCCAGTTCTATCTTTATTGCTGCAATGACAAAATTTCATTCTTTTTATGGCTGAATGATATTCCACTGTGTAGAAATACCACAATTTTCATTATCTATTCATGTATTGATGAGTACTTAGATTGATTGTGTGTCTTGACTATTGTGAATAGCGCTGCAATAAAAATGGGAGTGTAGAGATCTCTTCAATATACTTATTTCCTTTCTTTTGGATATACATATAGCAGTGAGATTGCTTGATCTTATGGTAGTTCTATTTTTAGTTTTTTAAGGAACCTCCATACTGTTTTCCATAGTGGCTGTACTAATTTACATTGCCACCAAGAATTTCTGAGGGTTCCCCTTTCTCCATATGCCAGCATTTGTTATTTTTTGTCTTTTTTATAATAGCCATTTTAATGGGTAAAATGATATCCCATGAAGGTTTTGATTTGCATTTGTCTGACGATTAGTGTTGCTGAGCATTTTATCATATAACTATTGGCCATTTGTATGTCTTCTATTGTGAAATGTCTGTTCAGATCATTTGCTCATTTTTTAAAATCAACTTTTTGTTGACTGTTGAGTTCCTTATATATTTTGGTTATTAATACCTTTTCAGATGGGTAGTTTGCAAATATTTTCTCCTATTGTTTAGGTGTCTTTTCACTGATTGTTTGCTTTGCTGTGCTGAAGCTTTTTAGTTTGATGTAACCCCATTTGTCTATTTTTGCTTTTCTTGCTTGTGCTTTTGAGGTCTTGTTTACTTTGCTGTGCTGAAGCTTTTTAGTTTTATGTAACCCCATTTGTCTATTTTTGCCTTTGTTGCTTGTGCTTTTGAGGTCTTACCAAAAAGATTTTGCCCAGACCAATGTTCTAAAGCATTTCCAAATGTTTTCTTCTAGTAGTTTCATAGTTTTAGGTCATACATTTAAGTCTTTAATTTATTATTATTTGATTTTTACATGATGAGAGATGGGTTCTAGTTTCATTCTTCTGCATATGGATATCCAGTTTTCTCAGCACCATTATCAAAGAAACAGTCATTTCCCCAATGTGTGTTGGTGCCTTTGTCAAAAATAAAATTGGCTATAAATGCATGTATTTATTTTTCAATTCTGTGTTCCATTGATCTATGTGTCTGTTTTTATGCCAGTACTATACTGTTTTGTTTACTGTAGCTTTATAATACATTTTTTAAGCCTGGTAGTGCAATGCCTCCAGCTTTGTTCTTTTTGCACAAAATTGCTTTGGCTATTCAGGGTCTTTGGTGGTTACATATAAATTTTAGGTTTTTTTTCCTATTTCTGTGAAGAATGTCATTGGTATTTGGATATGGATTGCATTGAATCTCTAGATTGCTTTTAGTACTATGGACATTTTAACAATATTAATTCTGCCAGTCCATGAGCATGGGATATCTTTACATTTTAATATCATTCATCCGTGTTTTATTATTATTATTATTATTTTGAGACAGGATCTCAATTTGGCATGATCTTGGCTAACTACAACCTCTGCC
The DNA here is from genome assembly GCA_963573385.1 of Cacajao melanocephalus. NCBI lineage: Eukaryota > Metazoa > Chordata > Mammalia > Primates > Pitheciidae > Cacajao > Cacajao melanocephalus. The sequence goes on from CAUYLG010063806.1 coordinate 27,875, forward strand.
CCCTGGGTTCAAGTGATTCTCCTGCCTCAGCCTCCCGAGTAGCTGGGATTACAGGAGTGCATCACCACACCTGGCTAAGATTTTTTTTTTTTTTTTTTTTTTAGTGGAAACAGGGTTTCGCCATGTTGGCCAGTCTGATTTTGAACTCCTGACCTCAGGTGATCCACTCACCTCCGCCTCCCAAAGTGCTGGGATTACAGGTGTGAGCCACGGTACCCAGACTGTTTTATACTTTTAATTGTAGGCTCTTTCACTTTTTTGGTTGAATTTATTCCTAGGTGTTGGAGTATTCTTGGTAGCTATTGTAAATGGGATTGCTTTCTTGGTTTCTTTTTCAGATTGTTCACTGTTGGTGTATGGAAATGCTACTGATTTTTTAATGTTGATTTTGTAACCTGAAACTTCACTGAATTCATGTATCAGTTCTACCAGTTTTTTGGTGGAGTCTGTATGTTTTTCTAAATACAGGGTCATGTCAACTGTGAACAAAGATAATTTGACTTTTTCCTTTCCAATTTGGATGCCCTGTATGGTTTCTGCTGCTTATGAAAAGGACCTCAGATTATGACATGTAGTTGCCTTTTGCTACATATATGAAGCACTTGAGAATTATGATGCCTGTTATTTTAGAAGCTAGATTTGTGTCACTGTCAGCAGATTAGATTGTCAAGTCAGAGTTCATCAGACCCTTATTAAATTTTAGGCCCAGCTCAGGTTTTGAGGGGACAGTGCATTGCAGGTACTGTCTGTATTTGTGATCCTGGGTGAAGACTTACAGAATCAGAATGGTACATGAAGCCTTATTCAAATTATCTATTTCCTACTCATTTTAAAGTCAAAAGCATTGAAACTAAGACAGTCACTAAGTTTGTTTATAACAGAGCCTAGGGTAGAACTGAGTCTTTAAGTTCACTATATCATATTTACATCAAAAGAAGGTTCTTGGAGAAGTGGTTTTTGAGAAACTGCAATTTAGGGACAAAAAAAGTCTTGTTTTTGAGAACTTTGAAGAGACTTCAAACCTTGGGTTTATAATACAAAAAAAAATGGTTATGATATGTAACTTAAGTACCTTTTATGTGTCAATAAATATATCTCTCAAATATCATTTCTAGTGTCAGCAAAGGATGCCATACTTTGGATATATTCTACATGTTATTTAATCTGTCATTATTGGATACTTAAGTTTTCAATTCTTTTGTGTTATTCAGAAAACAGAAACATAATTTTCAAAACAGCCAATAGGAAAGAGATGTTTAGATTCACTCAAAAATGTCCCAGGTTCATCAAGATTTATATCAGAGTCACCAGTGGACAGGTGGGTGCTACTTTATCATGGTCTTTACTATTCTTTCTAATGGGTCAAAGGGACATTTTCTCAGACATATGTATTTTACTAAAATGTTGTATGGAAATTTCTCACAGGTGATTCCTGGGGCTGCCAGATAAGATCCCTTATGACTTCTGTCTTTCAACTTTCCCTGCTCTGGCTTTGTAGTTTTCACCCTTTCCCAAAAGCAGCAGAAAATGAACAAGTTCCAGGTGAGTCATTTATTTAGCCCTTTGTTTCACTGTTTATGTGTGTGTGTGTGTGAGCGTGTAATGAGTTTTATGAACGAGAGCCTATATACTAAATTAGAAACACAGAAATAGTTAAAAAATCACCTTCAGGCAAAATGTCATTTGAATAAAACAGTACTTTTCAAAATCTAGTCTGCAGATCCCTGGGGGCTCCAAGACCCTCTCAAGGAGTCTATGAGGTCCAGACTCAGAGTGCCAAAATGCAGATTGTCTTTTACACTGTTGATACCTGCACCGATGGCATGAAAGCAATGCTAAATAGATTGCTGCCTGTTTGGCATAAAGTAGACAATCACATTGATGCTAACAAATGTGATTTTTTTTTTTTTTTGAGATAGAGTCTTGCTCTGTTGCCCAGGCTGGAGTGCAGTGGCACAATCTCAGCTCACTGTAGCCTCTGTCTCCCAGGTTCAAGTGATTCCCCAGCCTCAGCTTCCCGAGTAGCTGGGATTACAGGCACCTGCCACCATGCCCAGCTAATTTTTATAATTTTAGTAGAGAAGGAGTTTCACCAAATTGACCAGGCTGGTCTCAACTCCTCACCTGAAATGATCTGCCTGCCTCGGCCTCCCAAAATGCTGGGATTACAGGCATGAGCTACCACTCCTGGCCACAAATGTGATTTTTAAAATATATTTTATAACAATATGTCCATATTTGAGTAATATTTCTGAGGTATATATTCAGTGATAATCTCAAGCAATTTAGGAGGACAGTGATACAGAGAAGTGAGGAACCAGTTATAGGTTGGTTAGTACAATGCTACCCTAAAAGGTAATATTTGAGGAAAGTCCTGAATTAAAAGAGAGAGAGAGCCAAGTAGAAATCTGAGGTAGCAGCAGGAAAAACAGTAATCCTAACACCCCAAAGCATGTTCAAGAAACAGTATGTAGGATATTGAAGCTAGAGAGATGTGACTTAGGGAAAGAATAGTAAGAGGTAAACATCAGAGAGGTAGAGGAAGCTAGAATATGTATGGCCTTTGTAGGCTGTAAAAAACTTTGAATTTTGATTTTTTTGTTCCTTTAAAAATCATCCTTTATATAATCAAAGGAATGTACATAATGAAACCTGACCTTGGGGGGAAAGAATTTAGCCATTCAATAATAAGTATAGTATAAGCTACAGATCTTACATAAATACCTTTTATCAGATGAAGGAAGTTCCCTTTTTTTCCTAGTTTGTTCAGAGTTTTTATCATGAATGGATCTTGAATTTTGTCAAATGCTTTTCTGCTTTTTTTGAGATAACCATGTTGTTTTTCTTTTTTAAGTTTGTTAACATAGTGAAATACATTGATAGATGTTCAAATGTGGAATCAACCTTGCATTGCCAGGATAAATTGGTCATAATGTGTATATATATGTATATTTTTTTGAGTTGGGTCTCACTCTGTTGCCAGACTGGAGTGCAATGGTGTGATCTCGGCTTCTGCAACCTCTGTCTCCGGGGTTCAAGTGATGCTCCTGCCTCAGCCGCCAAATTAGCTGGGACTACAGGCTTGCACCACCACACTGGCTAATTTCTTGTATTTTAGTAGAGACGGGGTTTCACCATGTTGGCCAGGATAGTCTCAATTTCTTGACTCTGATCCGTCTGCCTCAGCCTCTCAAAGTGCTGGGATTATAGGTATGAGCCACTGCGCCCAGCCTGTGTATATTTTTATATATTGCTGAATTAGGTTTGCCAACATTTTGTTGAGGATTTTTGCATCTGTCACCATGACGGATGTTGATCAGTGATCAATATAGTAGTAAATGTTTAATAATCATATTTTAGGGGTTGGGAAAGCTGGTTTATACTGTTTATCAATTTCTGTAGTATAAGTACTCCCACCATGGCAAATTTCAAGTACATCCTAAAAACTTAATCTTCTGAGCTGATACAAACTGGTGCCAGCAACCACTGTAGTTGTAATTTCTGGTAATGTTTTTGTTAGATTTGGGTCTCAGATTGTTAGATCTAACAATCTCTTTTGTTAGATTTGGATCTCTCTTTTATGTGAGCCTCATAAAATGAGTTGAGAATGGTGATTTTTTTCTTGCTTTTATGGAAGAAATTGCATATAATTGGTATCGTTTCTGCCTCGTTGGATTGAATTCAGTGAAACCATTTAGGCCTGCAGTTTTTTGTTCAAAGGTTTTGTTTACTTGTTTTAATTGAAGTGAAATTCATATACTATTTATTCATCATTTAAAAGTATACAATTGGGAGGTGGTAATATTTAGTACATTCACAGTGTTGTATAATACCACCTCTACCTAGTTTCAAAACATTTTCACCATCCTAAAAGAAAACTCCATACCCATTAAGCAGTCATTCCCTGTTCTCTCTCCCCCTTATACCCTGGCAGCCACTAATATGCTTTCTGTCTCTATAGATCTATCTATTCTAGATATTTCATATAAGTGAGATCATACATTATGTAACCTTTTGTGTTTGCCTTCTTTCATTTAGCATGTTTTCCAGGTTCATCCACCTTGGAGGATTTAGCAGTACATCATTCCTTTTAGGACTAAAATGCCACAATTTGTCATTCATCCATTGACAGACATTTGAGTGGTTTATAAGTATTTGATACCTATTTTCAATTCTTTTGGCTATATACCTAAAAGTGGAATTGCTGGGTTGTAATGGCAATTCTGTTTAACTTTTTGAGGAACTGCCAAACTTCCACACCAGCTGCATCATTTTACATTCCCATCAGCAATGTACAAGGGTTTCAGTTTCTCCATACCCCCCCCAACACCTGTTATCCATTTTAAAAACTATGCCCATTATAATTGGGGTGGGGGGGTGAAGCGGTATTGTTGCAGTTTTGCCTTGCATTTCTTTAGAGATGAATGATGTTGAACATCTTCTAGTGTGCTTTTTCTTTTTTTTTTCTAGTGTGCTTTTTAGTCATTTGTATATACTATCATCATTTGGTATATGCAGGTGATTGGTTCCAGGACCCCTGCATATACTAAAATCCAAACATACTCAAGTCCTGCAGTCAGCTATTCAGAACCCATGTATGCAAAAAATTGGCCCTCTATATGTGTGGGTTTCCAATCATGCAAATACTATATTTTCAAACCGGGTTAGGTGGCTCATACCTTAATCCCAGCCAAGGGCCAAGGCGGGTGGATCACCTGATGTCAAGAGTTCGAGATCAGCCTAGCCAACATGGTGAAACCCTGTCTCTACTAAAAATGCAAATACTATATTTTCAGTCTTCATGTTTGGTTGAATATAATTTGCATCCTTGCCTATTTTGTTCAAGGGTCAGTTGTATTATTTGGGGAAATGTTGATATTTTTGTTGTTAAATTATGAGAATGTTTTATGGCTGGGCACAGTGGCTCACACCTGTAATCCCAGCATTTTGGGAGGCCAAGGTGGGTGGATCACTCGAGAACATGGTGAAACCCCATCTCTACTCAAAATAAAAAAAATTAGCTGGGTGTGGTGGTGTGCACCTATAGTCCCAGCTCCTCAGAAGGCTGAGGAGAATCACCTGAACCCAGGAGATAGAAGTTTCAGGGAGCCGAGATCGTGCAGTTGTGCTCCAGCCTGGGCAACAGAGCAAGACTCTGTTTTTAAATAAAAAAGAAAAAGAAAAGAAAAAAGGCCAGGCACGGTGGCTCATGCCTGTAATCTCAGCACTTTGGGAGGCCAAGGTGGGCAGATCACGAGGTCAGGTGTTTGAGACCAGGCTGGCCAACATAGTGAAACCCCATCTCTACTAAAAATACAAAAAATTAGCCAGGAGTGGAGGCGGGTGCCTGTAATCCCAGCTACTGGGGAGGCTGAGGCAGGATAATAGCTTAAACTGGGGAGGCGGAGGTTGCAGTGAGCCGAGATTGCGCCATTGCACTCCAGCCTGGGTGATAGTGTGAGACTCTGTCTCCAAAAAAAAAAAAAAAAAAAAGAGTGTTTTATATATTCTGGATAATATACCTTCATGAGATAGATGATTTGCAAATATTTTCCACACTGTGGGTTGTCTTTTCTGTCGTGACAGTGTTCTATAATGCACAACATTTCAAATTATGATGAAGTACAATTTTTTTTTTGTTCGTGCTTTTGATGTCATATAGAAGAATCTATTGCCAAATTCAAGACAGGCTGTTTTCTTCTAAGAGTTCTACATATTTAAGTCATGTATTTAGGTCATTGATCCATTTTGAATTGATTTTTGCATATGATGTGAGGTAGAGGTCCCATTTAATTCATGCATGTAGGCATTCAGTTTTCTCAGTATTATTGAGTGAAGAGACTATTCTTTTCCCACTGAATGATCTTGGCATCCTTGTTGAAAAATCAGTTGGTGCTAGACGTGATTCATGCCTGTAGTCATCACTTTAGGTGGCCAAGGTGGGCAGATCTCTTGAGCCTAGGAATTCGAGACCATCCTGGGCAACATGGCAAATCCCTGTCTCTACAAAATACAAAAATTAGCTGGGTGGGTAGTGTGCACTTTTAGTCCCAGATACTTGGGAGGCCAAGGCAGGGGATCATCTGAGCCTGGGGAGGTCCAGGCTGCAGTAAGCCATTATTGTACCATTACACTCCAGCAAGTAAGACCCTATCTCAGAAAAAAAAAAGATGAAGAAAATCATGCGGTCATAGATATATGGGTTTATTTCTGAATATAGTTCTGTCCCATTAGACTGTATGTCTGTCCTTATGCCAGTACCTAACTGTTTTGATAACTGTAGCATTATAGTAAGTTTTGAAATTGTGAAGTGTGAGTCCTCTGACTTTATTCTTCTTTCCCAGTGTTTTGCCTATTGGGGACCCCTTGCAATTCCATATGAATTTGAGGATAGTCTTTTCCATTTCTGTGCAAAAGCCATTGGGAGTTTGATAGGGACTGGCTTGAATCTGTAAATTTCTTTGGGTAGTATTGTCGTTTGAACCATATTAAGTCTCCCAGTCCATAAATACAGGATGCCATCTAATTTAGGTCTCATCTTAGTATAGGCAGTCAGCTCTCTTGGTTACTATTTTCCTGAAATGCCTTTTCCATCCTTTCTTTTCAACCTACTTGTGACTTTGGATCTAAATTTAATTTAGAAAGCATATATTTGGATCATGTTTTTAATAACCAGTCAATCTCTGCCTTTAATTGGTGAGTCTAATCTATTTATATTTAAAGTGATGTTTGATAAAGACTTACTTGTGCAACTTGGCATTTTTCTTCATACTTTACATCTTTTCCTTTAATTCCTATGTGATATGGTTTGGCTCTGTGTCCCCACCAAAATCTCATGTCAAATTGTAATCCTTAATGTTGGAGGAGGGGCCCGGTGGGAGGTGATTCGATCATGGGTGCAGACTTCCCCCTTGCTGTTCTTGTGAACAGATCTTCTGACAAGATCTGGTTAAAAATATGTAGTACTTCCCCCTTTGCTCTCTCTTTCCTCCTCCTCCATGTGATGATCACCTTCTGCCATGATTGTAAGTTTCCTAAGGCCTCCACAGCCATGCTTCCTATATAGCCTATGGAACCATGAGCCAATTAAACCTCTTTTCTTTATAAATTACCCAGTCTCAGGTAGTTCTTTTTTTTTTTTTTTTTTTTTTTTTTTTTTTTTTTTAATTGATAGTGAG
>CAUYLG010063807.1:0-22198 GCA_963573385.1 Cacajao melanocephalus
GCACCCAATACAGGAACACCCAGATACATAAGGCAGGTTCTTAATGACTTACAAAGAGACTTAGACTCCCACACAATAATAGTGGGAGACTTTAACATTATACTGTCAATATTCGACAGATCGACGAGATAGAAAATTAACAAGGATATCCAGGACTTGAACTCAGACCTGGAACAAGTAAACTTAACAATTATTTGCAGAACTCTCCACCCCAAATCAGCAAAACATACATTTTTCTCAGTATCACATTACACCTATTTTAAAAGTGACCACAAAATTGGAAGTAAATCACTCCTCAGCAATTGCATAGCATTTCACAAGTTTAAATAAAATATTGGTTGGCTGCTTGTTTGTTATTTTCATCCCTTATTCCTTCCTGTTTCCATTGTTAAGCACAATTATTGGCATAAAAGAGGTTTTTAATATCCGTTTTTAGACTGCATTCTAGCCTGGGCAATAGAATAAGAATCCCATTCTCCCTCTTTCTCTTTTTCTTTCTTTCTCTCTTACATTCTCTTTTTTTTCTTTCTTTCACTCTTTCTTTTCTCTTTTTCTTTCTAAAAAATTTAAAAAAAAAATAAATAAAGTGCACATTTCAATGTCTTCAGATATTCACAGAGCTGTGCAACCATCTCTATAGCGTCCACAGTGAATGCTGGCATTAACCCCAAAAGAAACCTCATTCTCACCAGCAGTCACTCCCCGTTTGCCCTTAAACTCTCATCCTGTAGGCAACCACGAATCTACTTTCCGTCTCTATAGAGATTTACCTGTTGTGGACATTTCATATAGATGGGATCACACAGTATATGGTCTTTTGCAACTGGCTTCTTCCACTCAGCATAATGTTTTTGAGGTCTGTGTCTGATCTGTCATGTATAAAATGAGACTAATAATTGAATCTACCTCAGAGGTAGATTGGTTTGGTGAAGTTTAAATGAGATCAAGCTTGTCAAGTGTCTGGCCCATAGTAAGTTTTCAACAACATGAACTTTCTTTCTGCTGACGTTTCTTCACAGAGTCAAGGAAGAGAACAGGTCACATGTCTCCTGTCTATAATGATCCTGCTGTCCATATGTTAAATGAGCCATGGAGCCATGACTCAAGCACACAGCTGTTCTAGCATAAAAAGGGTGTACAGTGGGAAAGCCAGAACACAAATACAAATGCCAGCGAGGCAAGGCAGGAAATGTCAACCGGTGAAAGGATCACCTGAGATCAGGAGTTCAAGATCAGTCTGGCCCACGTGGTGAAATCCCATTTTTACTAAAAATGAGGATCATGGAAGTAGTGTTTCTCAGGGTGTTATGAGAATTAGACATGTGACAGGGCTTTGTAAACAGTAAACTGATGTACAAATAGCAATAGGTACTGTTCTTTTTGTTTTCATTGTGGTTAAATATACATAACATGAAACTTACCATCTTAACTACTTTTAACGCACAGTTCAGTGGCATTAAGTAAATCCACACTATACAACCACCACCACCATCTGCAGAGCTCATTTCATCTTGCAAAATGAAAACTATAGGCCCACTAAACAATAATTCCCTATTCCCTCCTCCTCCCAATCCCAGGCAAACTCCATTCTACCTTTTTTTTTTTTTTTTTTTTTTTTTTTGAGATGTAGTCTCACTCTGTCACCCAGGGTGGAGTGCAGAGGCACGATCTTGGCTCACTGCAGCCTCCACCTCCCCAGGTTCAAGCAATTCTCCTGCCTCAGCCTCCCTAGCGGCTGGGACTACAGGTGCATGCCACCATGCCCGGCTAATTTTTTGTATTTTTAGTAGAGATGAGGTTTTGCCATGTTGGCCAGGCTGGTCTCAAACTCCTGACCTCAGGTGATCTGCCTGCCTCAGCCTCCCAAAGGGCTGGGATTACAGGCATGACCCGGCGTGCCTGGCCTCCATTCTACTTTCTGTCTCTATGGATTTGACTACTCTCAGTATAGCATATCAGTGGAATTGTACACTCTTTGTTCTTTCGTGACTTGTTTATTTCACTTAGCATAATGTCCTCAAAGTTCATTCTTGTTGTTAGCATGTACCTCAGTTTCTTTTCTTTTCTTTTTTTTTTTTTAAGGCCAAATGATATTCCATTGTCTATATAGACCACATTTTGTTTTTCCATTCACCCGTCACCAGACAGTTGGGTTGCTTCCACCTCTTGGCCACTGTGAATAACGCTGCTGTGAACATGAATGCAAAAATATCTCTTCAAGATCCTACTTTCAATTCTTTTGGGTATACCCAGAAGCAGGATTGCTGGATCATATGGCAATTTTAATTTTGGGGGGACCCGCCACACTGTTTCCTGTAGCAGTTGCACCATTTGACATTCCCACTAGCAATACACAAGGGTTCCGGTTTCTCTACCCTTCTCACCAACATTTGCTATTTTCCTTTTTGTTGTTGTTGTTGTTTTTAATAAGTAGAAGTGGGGTATTCTCAGCCTGGGCAACATGATGAAACCCCACTTCTACAATATCTACAAAAAATTAGTTTGGTGCGATGGCTTTTGCCTACAGTCCTAGCTACTTGGGAGGCTGAGGTGGGAGGATTATCCAAGCGCAGGAGGTCAAGGCTGTAGTAAGCCACAATCATGCCATTGCACTCCTGCCTGGATGACAGAGTGAGACTCTGTCTCAAAAAATAAATAATAACAATAACAGGCATTCTAATGGGTGTGAAGCGGAATAGTCCCTGTTGTTATAAAATCTGTTTGAATGGAAAAAGAGGAGGCATGACATTTACTGAGTGCCCTACTCTGTGCCAGGTGCTTTCCATAAGTTCTCTCATGGAAACTCAACAGCCCTGTGAGGCACACAGGAGTGATCCAAATTCACAGATGAAGAAACTGAAGCTAAGGAAAGACCAGGCACCTTGTGCCTGTTCTCACACTTGGGCTTTTCTAGAGGAGCTGGAATTCAAACTTGGGTCGGTCTGGCTGATGAAAGCTGACATGCTTCCCATCATGCTTGACTTTGCTACCACATGAGCCAACAAATTGTACCATTTCCTGCACAAAGAAATCTGCATTCCTATTTGTTGATTTATTTATTTTTTGAGATAGTTTCACTCTTGTTGCCCAGCCTGGAGTGCAGTGGCGCAATCTCGGCTCACCGCAGCCTCCGCTTCCCTGGTTTAAGTGATTCTCCTGCCTCAGCCTTGTGAGTAGCTGGGATCATAGGCACCTGTCACCACACTCAGCTAATTTTGGTATTTTTAGTAGAGATGGAGTTTCACCATGTTGGCCAGGCTGGTCTCGAACTCCTGACCTCAGATGATCCGCCTGCCTCAGCCTCCCAAAGTGCTGGGATTGCAGGTGTGAGCCACTGCGCATGCCTACACTCCTATTTATTTAAATGTCCTTCTCTGGCTGGACGCAGTGGCTCATGCCTGTAATTCTAGCACCTTGGGAGGCTGAGTCAGGCAGATCATTTGAGGTCAGGAGTTCAAGACCAGCCTGACCATCTTGGCAAAACCTCGTCTCTACTAAAAATACAAAAATTACCCAAGTGTGGTATTGCGCACCTGTAATCCCAGCTACTTGGAAGGCCGAGGCAGGAGAACTGTTTGAGCCTGGGAGGTGGAGGTTGCCATGAGCCGAGATTGTGCCACTGCACTCCAGCCTGGGCCAGAGAGTGAGACCCTGTCTGAAAAAAATAAAAAAATAAAAATAAATGTCCTTCTCAATCTTCTTCCATTTCTGGCATGTGATAAATCATCTATGATCATCTTATCTGTCACAAGCGATTTCAATCACATCTCCTCTGAGTAGTCATCTTTTCAAAATGAAGTGCCTTTTGATTAAACAACATTATATTCCAATGAAAGAATAGACAAAAACAGCTTCGTTGATGATCTCAGCTACCATGTTAGGAACCATCTTTGGTTTTCTAATGACTATTTAAAATGGACCTAAATGATGACACCATTGGGCTCTCCCTGACTCCACTAAAAGATAATGTGGTAAAGTTATATGAATTGTTACACTGTTTACTTTCCTTGAAAAACCTGTTAGAGCCCATTCTTCCGCTTGTTAAGCCCAAGGAAAAACACACCCAAATGATGGAAAGTCCCCTATCTTCTTTAAATAAAATGTCAAACATACTTGTTTCAGTGTCTAAGTTTCAGTCACATTGAATGCAGAGAAAGGGGATGAATAATATTAAGGGTTGGTGAAAATGTGGTCAGTGGAACTTTTCGTACTGTCACAGGAAAATAAAATGTCACAGGGACATCATAAAACAATTGGGCATTATTTTCTAATGCGGAGCGGGCACACACCCTGCAGCCCAGCCACTCCACTCCTAGATATTTACCTTAGACTATGGTTCCCAAAATGGAGCCTGGAGCAGCAGCTTCAGCCTCACCTGGAAACTTATGCGAAATGCCAACATCTCTGACTTCACACTAGGCCCTCTGAATCAGACGTTCTGGGGATGGGGCCCAGCAGTATGTGTTCTCTCCAAGCAATTCTGATGCCACCTCACACTTGAGAGCGATTGCACTGGAGATGCCCAATGAAAAGAGATGTGCCTTCCTTTCATTGTGCCTCCAGGAGACGTCGGCCAAGAATGTTCACTATGGCATTGACTACAGTGGCAAAAACCCGGAATAAAGCCCCAATGCTCCAAACCAGGAGAATGAATAAGTAAGCAGTTGGAATATTCATATGATAGCATATTGTACAGAAGCAAAAATATATAGGTTTAATTTAGACACGATGTAGATGAGTCTTGGAAACCTAAGATTGAGACTGAAAAGAAAGTTGCAGTTGACTACATGTGGTATGCTGTTTCTTTTGCAATCTCAAAGTCAAAAGTGAAGCAATATATTGCTTAGAGTTACCTACTTATGTGATATAAGCATAAATTTTTAAAAAAACAAAAAAATGATAATTACGCAGTTTAGGGTAGCGGTGCCTCTGAGGGGTGGTGGTGAGGAAGATGTAGCATAGGATAGTACTGATAATGCCTGCGTCTTCGGGTTGGGGGGTGGGGTTCAAGGTGTCCATTTTTTTAGCAGGAGGCATACCTTACATTTATGTTACATATATTCTTCTGTAGGTATCAAATATCAAGTTAAAAAAAGGGAGTGGGGATGAATTCTGCCAAGTATCACACTATTTCTTGCTCACTTCAGAGAATGATGCTCAGAAAAAACATTCAGTGAGAGAATGTTCGAGAAAATTCTCCAGAGTGGCGCCAGCTTGGAAGGATTTGTGGCCTCAGAGGAAGAGGTGAGCGACGAAGGAGGCTGAAACGCACGGAGGATTCCTCGTCTTACCTCCATGTCCACCTCCATCTCCAGGATGGTAACGCGCGGAGGGCCGGCCGTTTATTCCTGCCGCCATGCTTGTTTGGGATACGCATTCACCCAGCGCCCGAGAGCCCGCCCGTACGCTGCACAGTGAGAAGTCAGTGCAGGGAATGAGCTGAAGGGAAGTGAGGCGAGGAATGAAAGGAAGCAGCTGGCCGAGGGGATCCCCAGGCCTGGATAAAGAGGCCCCTGAAAAAGGCCTAAATAGCTTTTCCACAGGAGGCCTACGCGCCGCGGCTTTCGCTGCCGCCATGTCTCTAGGGGTCCCTGAAAAGTTCCAGCGTATTTTGCGCGTACTCAACACCGACCTCGATGGGCGGCGGAAAACAGCCTTCGCCATGACTGCCGTTAAGGGTATGGGCTGAAGACACGCTCCTGTGGTGTTGAGGAAAGCAGACATTGACCTCATCAAGAAGGAGGGAGAACTCGCTGAGGATGAGGTGGAACGTGTGATCACCATTATGCAGAATCCACGCCACTGCAGGATCCCAGACTGGTTCTTGAATAGACGTAAGAATGTAAAGATTGGAAGACATAGCCAGGTTCCAGAATGATCTGGACAATAAGCTCCATGAAGACCTGGAGCGACTGAAGAAGATTCGGGCTCACAGAGGGTTGAGCCACTTCTGGGGCCTTCGTGTCACAGGCCAGCACACCAAGACCACTGGCCGCCCTGGCTGCACCGTGGGTGTGTCCAAGAAGAAGTAAGTCTGTAGGCCTTCTCTGTTAATAGTTTATGTACCCAAAAAACCCAAAAAACAGAAAAAAAAAAAAAAACCAGAAAGAAAGAAAAAAAAAAAAACACCTGAATACATACAGGCGTTTTTACTACTCAAACATTTTGATTGGTTTGTTTTCACCACCAACTGAATCCTCCCTGGGACTGGAAGTAAATTGCTGCTTAGAAAATTGTAAATCTTTCCCAGAATGAAAGAATACATTTCAATTGAAGACGGAGGACATAACTGCTACACAAAGTACTTAAATGTTTGCATCATCAATCTATTGTTAAAGACAAGATACACAATTCCTGCTCTTCCTCCATAGGCTAGAGGGTCGATATTTTTTATTTCCATGTGCAGACTGATTTAAAATTGCTTCTAATCCTATTGTGGAAAGCTATTCTAAATGGTAGTATTTAACACAGGGACAAGAATTGGATTCCCATAGGTCTGGGATCAAGCCAGGTTTGCCTTCAACCTGGGCAACTACTAAAGCTCCATCTGCTTTCTACAATAAATATTTTTCTTTATTTCCCAAAAGTATACTCAGAATGGTCACAGAATGGACTCTGTTAGATGAAACATACTCTTGGAACATTAAATAGCTTTTTAAAAAATTTTTATTTTAGATAGCATCTTGCTTTGTCTACCAGGCTGGAGTACAGTGGCACAATCATGGCTCACTGCAGCCTCGAACTCCTGGGCTCAAGGGATCCTCCCACCTCAGCCTTATGAGTAGTTGGGACTATAGGTGCACATTACTGCCCCCCGCTAATTTTTTTTAAGAGATGGGGGTCTTGAGATGTTGCCCAGGTTGGTCTTGAACTCCTAGATTCAAGCAATCCTCCTGCCTCAGCCTCCCAAAGTGTGGTGATTAGAGGCATGAGCCACCACGTCTGGCCATCAATAGGTTTCATATGCTATAATGAGTGAGCTGTATGTGAGGCAGAGAAACCAGTGTACAAAAAAAAAAATAAAGTATGGTGAGCACTTTTACCTTTAAATTACCCAAAGAACAAATTTCCTGTCTCCAAAACAGGACAAAAACCGTAGCCCAGATCCATACACATATGTTTTATTCCCTTCAGAAAATGCAGAAAGGCTGTTCCTATGCTACAGACCATATAGGGTGCCAGGCATGGAAGAAACATTTTAAGGTGCATCAATATTTTTTCATTTTTAAAAAATAAACTTTTTTTAGAATAGTTTTAGATTAATAGAAAAGTTGTGACGATAATATAGAGTTCCCATATCATACCCTGCACTCAGTTTGCCCTGTTATTAACATCTTCCATGAATATAGAACATGCATTGCAATTAATCAACACTGATCTATTACTAATTAAATTCCATACTTTATTCAGACTTCCTTTATTTTTCCAGAATGTCTTTTTTCTGCTCTAGGATCCTACCTAGGATACAACAATACATTTACCAGTCATGTCTCCTTAGGCTCTGCTGGTCTGACACTTTCTTAGACTTTCCTTGTTTTTGACAACCTTGACAGTCTTGAGGTACACTGGGTAGGTATTTTGTAGAATGTCCCTTAATTGGAATTTGTCTGATATTTTCTCATTGTTACATTGGAGGCTGAGCTCAGTGGCTCACACCTGTAATCTTAGCACTTTGGAAGGCTGAGATGGGAGGATCACTTGGGGTCAGGAATTTGAGACCAGACAGCCTGGCAAACATGGCGAAACCCAGTCTCTACTAAAAGTACAAAAATTAGCTGGGGATGGTGGCGTGTGCCTGTAGTCCTAGCTGCTTTGGAGGCTGAGGCAGGAGAATAGCTTGAACCCAGGAAGCGGAGGTTGCAGTGAACCGAGATTGTGCCACTACACTCCAGCCTGGGTGACAGAGTGAGACTCCATCTCAGGGGGAAAAAAAAAGAAAAGAAGACTGGAGTCTTGGGTTTTGGAGAAGAAAACCAGAGAGAAGAAATGCTATTCTCATCACATCACATCTAGGGGATTCACTATCAGCACAACTTATCACTGATGATGCTAAAACCTTGAGCTCTAGCTGAGGCCGTGTTTGGCAGGTTTTTCCACTGAAAAGTTGGACATTCCTCGGCCCATGCTGTGTCCATGCTGTGCTTTTTGGAAGGAAGTCACTATGCGTAGCCCACACTTAGGAGTGGGGAGTTCATGGCCCATTTCCATGAGGGTGAAATAATGTATTAAAAATCATATTAAATTTTTCTTTAGAGGAGATTTGCTGCTGTTCCACCATTTATTCATTGAATCATTTACTTAAATCAGTGTGGACTTAGGGATATTTACTTTATATTTAAGTTATTATCCAATTCCAATTTTACTGTTTTTTTGAAATAGGGTCTCACTGTATTGCCCAGGCTGGAGTGCAGGGGCATGACCATGGCTCACTGCAACCTCAACCCGGGCTCAGGTGATCCTCCCACCTCAGCCTCCCGAGTAGCTGGGACTATAGGTGCATGCTGCCATGCCTAGCTAATTTTTGTATTTTTCTGTAGAGATGAGGTTTCACCATGTTGCCTAGGATGGTTTCAAACTCCTGAGCTCAAGCCGTCTACCTGCCTCAACCTCCCAAAGTGATGGGATTACAGGTGTGAGTCCCTGTGTCTGGCCCAACTTTACTTATTTTGTTGTTCAAATCCTTCCAGCTTTGGCCACTGAGAGTGCTTTCAATTGACTCCTGCCTCTCTTTGGCATGCTCCATCATCGTGTATGGGTGTGTGTGTGTTTAAGCACTTCCTTACTTGGTACATATGATTTTACCATGAGCTTTCATTTTAAAATTAAATAGATCTAAGGGCTGGGGAAGGATAAGGACTCCTTTGAAGTCTGAGGAGCTGTTATTACTATTATTTTGACAAAAGCCTATCCTTCCTAAATGATCATTTCTTTCTACATTTGTATTACAAAAACATCCCGTTTCCTTCAATCTACAGTAAAAGATTCCTCATTCTCCTTTTAGCTGGAATTTCCATCAGAAAGCATGGAACTTGCACCTAACACCCAGGGACCCTCCATTCAATAACTTCTTCAGCCTAAGACTTGAGTTACTGCAAACTTCACTTGTTTCTCCTTTTACATATTTTGCAAATGTGAGTTGCTAAGCTCCATGACAACAGGGAGATTGTCTTCTTATTGTATTTTTCAGAGTTTAACTGCATTCATTTTCTCTTGCTGCTGTAACAAATGACCACAATTTTAGTGGCTTAAAACAACATACATTTATAATCTCACACTCCTGTAAGTGAGAAGTCTGACCTGGGTCTCAGCAGGCTAAAACCAAGCTGTCCTAAGTGGAGCGTTCTTACTGGAGACCTCAGGCAAGAATCATTTCCTTGCTCATTCATGTTGCCCACAGAATTCAGTTCCTTGTGGTTGCAGGACTGAGGTCTCCATTTTGTTGCAGGCTTTCAGCTGAAGGCTGTTGCCAGCTCCAGTTCCTGGCTTATTGAGGCTGCCCACATGCCTTGGCTGGGGATCCCCTTTCTCCATCTAATATGGTGGGTGTGATCCATTTCATGCTCTGAATCTCTTCTGCTGTTCTTACATTTCTCTGACCTCTGCTGGGAAAGATTATCTGTTTTTAAGACCTCATGTGATTAAATTGGGTGTACATGGAGAATCCAGGATAATTTCCCTATTCGCAGGTTCCAGGAAATGGAACCTATCTTGGGGAAGGGGCCATGATTTGGCCTATTCCATCAGCACAGTGTCTACATATCACAGGAATTCAGCAAATGACTAATGACTTTAATGAATGAAAGCTAAAGAACACTGCAAGCTGAGTGCACATTAACTGGAGACGCACAATTCTGCTGCTGTGCTGATATTTTGCAGAATAAAAAGTATCCTATCCCTGAAAAACTAATTGCTGGGCAGAAAGCATGACAGTGTAGGATAATGAAAGCAGCTCAGATTTCTCTTTGGCATTTCAGTGAAACAAGGTTCTTGGTCCTGGGTACACATTGGAATCACCAAGGAACTTTTACAAAATATCTATGCCAAGGCCCCTCAGAGACCAATTAAGTCAGCATCTCTGGAGGCATTGCTATCTGTTAAAAACTCCCCAGGTGATTTGGAAGTGCAAGTGGGGTTGAGTCACTGGCTTAGAATTAGCCATATCTCAGCCTGGGCGACATAGTGAGACCCCATCTCTACACTAATTTCTTTTAATTAGCCAGGTGTGGTGGTGCATGGTATAGTCCCAGCTACGTGGGAGGCTGAGTCAGGAGGAACACTTGAGCTTGGGAGTTTGAGGCTGCAGTGAGCCACGATCATGCCACTGTACTCCAGGCTGAGCAACAGAGACCCTGTCTCAAAATAATCATCATCATCATATCTCATAACTGAGGACTTGCAACTTTTCTCATTCTATTGCCTTTTGTTAAGGACTGAATTGTGTCCACCCCAAATTCCTGTGTCAAAGTCCTAACCTGTCAGTACCTCAGAATGTGACTGTATTTGAAGACAGGGTCTTTAAGGAGGTTCTTAAATGATAACAGGATCCTTAGCCTGGGCCCTAATCCAATCTGCCTGGTGTCCTTATAAGAAAAGGAGATCAGGACCCAGACACGCATGGAGGGGAAGACCATGTGGAAACACAGGCAGAAGGCAGTCATCTGCAAGCCAAGGAGAAAGGTCTCAGAAGAGACCAATCCTGCTGATACCTTGATCTCAAACGTCCAGCCTTCAGAATTGTAAGAAAATACACTTCTGTTGTTAAAGCACTCAGTGGCTTGGTTATGGCTGCCCTAGCAGACTGATACAGATTTGAAGTACTGGGTGCCTTTGAGCTTCCTTAGTAAGTGCAAGTTTCTGGGGGTGGGACTTGCTTTCTCACCTGACCTTTATCAGGCTGTTTGAGTATGGCTGTAGTTAATTAAAGCAGCCGTGCCGCTGGCTTTATGTCCCAGCTCCACCACTAATTGGCCATGTGATCTTGGCTAAGTTAACAAGCTTCAGAGTCTTCATCTGAAAAATGCCACTCGATGAGAGTGCTGAGACAGTGTGTGATGGAACTGTGCTGGGAAATCTACCCAGATCTTTCCACAGCCTGCCTGATTTTGATTTGGATAAAGGCTTATTATGTATGTTTCGAATGAAGGAACAGTGTTGCAGAGCAAACCATGCAAACTTTTTCTTCTATCAGCTCAGCTATATTTTAAAAATTAGTTTTATAATACCTTTGGTCTCCTCCAAGTTACAGTTTCTCCCTTTTTTTTCATGTTCATTGAGTTTCTTGGGCCAGTTTGTGAATATCATGTTGCAAACAAAACCCAACAATTTCACACTTGATCCTTAAACAATAAGTGAGTACAACCCTTTTCCAAAGCAATGTCAAATTATGGGTGAACTGAGGTCAGGAGTTTGAGGCCACCCTGGCCAACATGGTGAAACCCCATCTGTACTAAAAATACAAAAAAATTTAGCCAGGTGTGGTGGTGGGCACCTGTAATCCCAGCTACTTGGAGGCTGAGGCTGAGGCTGAGGCAGGAGAATTGCTTGAACCCGGGAGGTGGAGGTTGCAGTGAGCTGAGATCGCACCACTACACTCTAGCCTGGGTGACAGAGTAAGACTCTGTCTCAAAAAAAAAAAAAAATTATGGATGAAAAGTCTTTAAAATATTCATACCTTATTTTTCAGAAATTTCACTTCTGTTACTTCTGAGGAAAAGATGCTAAATACAGAAATGGCTTTATTTATAAGTAGATTACTTATAGCATTATATGTAACTGAAAAATCAGTGAAAATCTTAATGTCCAGTAAGAGATGATAAATAAAATATAGTACATGTCCATCATAGACTATGATGAAGCTATTAAAATTGTGGAAAATGTTTATATAATGGCAGTTCCTTAAGAAAAAAAATATAAAATATATAGGTTAAAGATGCATATGCTGGGCATGGTGGCTCACACCTATAATCTCAGCACTTTGGGAGGCTGAGGCCAGCAGATCACTTGAGGTCAGGGGTTTGAGGCCTGGCCTGGCCTAGCCAATGTGGCGAAACTCCATTTCTACTAAAAATACAAAAATTAGCCGGGCATGGTGGCACATGCCTGTAATCCCAGCTACTTGGGAGGCTGAGGCAGGAGAATCGCTTGAATCTATGAGGCAGAGGTTGCAGTAAGCTGAGATTGTGCCACTGCACTCCAGCCTGGGCAACAGAGCGAGACTCCTCAAAAAATAAAAAAGGTGTAAAGGTAAGGCAATCCAACAAGGTACTAACAAAGTGGGTGCCTTAACAGTGGGCTATGAGTGATCTCCCTCCTGACATTTGCTGCTCTGAGCTGATTTTTTTCTATAATGAGCATACATTACATTTATCATGGGAGAAAACAGAATTAATATAAAACAGCCAACAATAAAGAACAGAAATAGGACCCAGGAGACACATTTTGCTTAGGGATTCAGCTATCCCATTACCATGCATGGGAATAATCAGACACCATTTAGCTAATGACATGGCGGTGGCATAACGACATCCCTCCCCAGAAGGTTTTCCTGATGTGGGTGTAAAACACATCCTAAGGAAGCCACGGTGCTTACAGGGAGGCAAAGGACAGGGGCTGCCAAGTGCTGCTTCAGCAACTTCTCTCCTATCCCTTTTACAAAACATTCTCTTTAATTAATTTAACAGAAACCTGTCGATGAAAGTCAATATTTACATAAACGGGCAATTCTGATAAGGCACATATATTATTCTTACTCTTTGCAGCATGCTCTCCATAGAGGTTCCTACCTTGGTAGTGAGCCAGAAATCTAGACATCAGCTGGTTGCCTCCCTCACCCTCATTGTCACATCCAGTCCTTCAAGTCCTAGTGACGATGGACTCCAAGCCGCACTCCAGTCAGTCCATTTATCCTATGGCCAATGCCACCTCATCTCTCCCTCAACAACTGCAGTAACCTCCCAAGCAACAGACTAGAATGGGTGTATTTACCCAATGTCTGTATCCCCATTGTATCTAGGAAGTGACTAACTTGCTTTTGATTGTACAGGCTCCTAGGCTGAAGAGACTTGACTTGTCTCAGATAAGCCTTTGGACTTGGACTTTTGGGTTAATGCTGGAATGAGTTAAGACTTTCAGGGACTGTCTGAAGGGCTTGTTTGTGTTTTGAAATGTGAGGACATGAGATTTGGGAGGGGCCAGGGGTGGAATGATGTGATTTGGCTTTGTGTCCCCACCCAAATCTCATCTTGAATTTTAATCCCATAATCCCACAGATTGTAGGAGGGATCCACTGGGATGTAATTGAATCATGGTGGGGGGGAGTTTCCTCCATGCTGTTCTCATGATAGTGAGTTCTCACGAGATCTGATAGTTTTATAAGTGTCTGACATTTTCCCTGCTGGCACTCACTTCTCTGTCCTACCACCATGTGAAGAAGGATGTGTTTGCTTCCCCTTCTACCATGATTTTAAGTTTCCTGAGGCCTCCCTAGTCATGCAGAACTGTGAGTCAATTACATCTCTTTCCTTTACAAATTACCCAATCTCAGGCAGTTCTTTATAGCAGCATGAGAATGAACTAATACAGTATATCAAACTCAAAGTAAACTCTTATGGGGTGACTTGGTCATCCTCACTGGAATAGTGCACAGACACACACATCACACACCATAACATACCATGCAGACATAAAAAGAATAAGATCATGTCTTTTTTGGGAACATAGATGGAGTGGGAGGCCTATCCTTAGTAAACTAATGCAGCAACAGAAAACCAAATACTGCATGTTCTTACTTTTAAGTGGGAGCTAAATGATGAGAACACATGGACACAGAGAGGGGAACAACACACACTGGGCCTACTTGAAGGTGGAGAGTGGTAGGAGGGAGAGGAGAAGAAAAAATAACTATTGGGTACCAGTCTTAGTACTTGGGTGATGAAATAATTTGTACAAAAGACTCCTGTGACACAAGTTTATCTATATAACAAACTTGCACATGTACCCCTGAACTGAAAAGATTTTTTTTTTTAAGTTAAAAAATAAACAGAAGGCCAGGTGCAGTGGCCTACACCTGTAATCCCAGAACTTTGGGATGCCAAAGTGGGCAGATCACTTGAGGTCAGGAGTTCGAGATCAGCCTGGCCAACATGGTGAAACCTTGTCTCTACTAAAAATACAAATATCAACTGGGTGTGGTGGCGGAGACCTGTAATCCCAGCTACTTGGGAGGCTAAGGCAGGAGAATTGCTTAAACCCAGGAGGCAGAGCTTGCAGTGAGCTGAGATCATGCCACTGCACTCCAGCCTGGGCAATAGAGTGAGACTTGGTTTCAAAAATAAAAATAAAAAATAAACAGAAACTGACAGCCATTCTAGTGGGTATGAACTGGTATATCTCTGTGGTTTTAATTTGCACTTTTCTAGTAACTAGTTCTGTTTATGTGATGATTACTTATTGATTTCCATATGCTGAACCAACCTTGCATCCTGGAAATGAAGCCTACTTGATCATGGTGGATTCGTTTTTGAGATACTGCTGGATTCAGTTTATAGGTATTTTATTGAGGATTTTTGCATCAATGTTAATAAAGGATATTAACCTGAAGTGTTCTCTTTTTTTGGTTGCATCTCTGCCAGGTTTTGGTAACAGAAGCCTCATAGAATGAGCTGGGGAGAAGTCCCTCCTCCTCCATTTTTTGGAATAGTTTAAGAAGGAATGTTACCAGCTCTTCTTTGTACATCTGGTAGAATTCAGCTGTGAATCCATCTGGTCCTGGGCTTTTTTTTTTTTTTTTTTTTTTTTCGGTGGTAGTCTATTTATTACTGATTCAATTTTGGAGCTCGTTATTGGTCTGTACAGGGAATCAGTTTCTTCCTGGTTCAGTCTTGGGAGGGTGTATGTGTCCAAGAAATTATCTATCTCCTTTAGGTTTCCTAGTTTGTGTGCATACAGGTGTTCAAAGCAGTTTCTGATGGTTATTTTTATTTCTGTGGGGTCAGTGGATGTTCTCTCTTTTCTTCTTTATTAGTCTAGCTAGTGGACTATGTATCTTAGTAATTTTTTCAAAATACCAACACTTGGATTTGTTGATCTTTCAAATGGTTTTTCATGTCTTGATTTCCTTCAGTTCAGCTCTGATTTTGGTTATTTTTAAAAATGAAAATAACAAGTGTTGGCCGGGATGCAGGGAACCTGGAACTCTTGTGCATTCCAGTGGGGATGTAAGATGTTGCAATTGTTGTGGAAAACAGCATGGCAGTTCCTCAAAATGTTACATGAGATTATCATCTAACCCAGCAATTCTACTCTTAAATATCCAAAAACATTGAAAACAAGTACTCAAACAAATATGTGTATATGAATGTTCATAGCAGCACTATTCATAATAGCCAAAAGGTGGAAACCCACATGTCCATAAACTATAAAGCACCGAATCATGCTACAATGTGGATAAACCTTGAAAACATTAAGCTAAGTGAAAGTGTAACCCAGAATCCCGGAATTTGGGGTATGCACTGTGAAAAAGCACCCACATATAACTCTTGCATCTTAAGTTCTTGATGTTTCAAAAAAGTTCAAGGAAGAAACTCAGCCCTAGAAAACAAAAATGGGTTGGATCTAGAGATGCCTGAGTTGGTGATGAACTGTGCCCAACTCCCTTCATTACCATAATAAACTCTCCTCCCAGGGAGGAGCTTGCTTAGTCACCATTTCCTATACACATATGCAGAAGCATGACCAGCGACTGTGCCTTCACTGCATTTACTTTTAGATACAATGACTCAGCTACCAGCCCAATAAAAGCCCTGTTTCCACCATTACTTGTGGAGGCACTGCTTTGGGAACTATCCTGGTGTTCTCCTTACTTGCTGCAAGTAATAAAGTCTCTTTGTTAAGTCCTCCTTGGTTATAGTCATTGAACTGTCACTGGCCAAGCAATTGAACGCACCTGTTGTGTGGGTAAGAAAAGGAGCCAGACACAAAAGGTCACATATTGAAGGACTCCATTTAGTAAGAACTGTCTAGGATAGAAAAATCCAGACAGACAGAAAACAAGTTGGTGGTTGCCAGGGGCTGAAGGGAAGAGCAAATGAGGAGTAACCATTCACCTGGGGTCTTGGTATATTTTCTCCAAAGAGGGGAATTACTATATTTTGGCAGGGTTAATTTATGTGTGCGCATTTCACCTCAATTTAAAAAATAAGAGTAACATCTCCCAGTGGAAGAAAAGGTGAGCACATTTGCTTACGACCCCTTATAAGACTGGGAATTCCCTGAGCAGTTGTGACACAGACCCGTGAGGTACACAGCATTCGCCTGGTTTGCTGTGCATGGCCTCCATGGGAATTGTGGGGCAAGGGGAACTTTTGCAAACCTGAAGTTCATGCTGCCTGCTGTGCGGGTAATGAGCAGTCTAAATCCACTGGAGCTTTTTTCCTTTCTCAGAGCCTTCATGGAGGTTTGGGAGCTGACCTAGGTGGGCCGGGCCTGCTGCTTAGAGGCTGCTTGCTGTTTGACAGGCCTTGTTGTCCCCTGAGGTATATGGTCCCACAAGACACACAGAACTTCCTGCCTTAGCAACTGAAAATTGCTATAATTGTGCAATAGTTTATAACTAAACTGTGGAACAGAAAATCTCAACCACAGCCATGCTTGGTTTTGCCCCCATAATGCCAAGAATATTTATGGGCAAATTGCCAAATACTTGGTGACTTAGTGACATCCATTCAGAGAGAAGACAGATTTAAAGGCAGGTTGCAGATACCTTCAGGAGACTATTGCCTGGGAAGGGAGAAAAGAACTCCTTTGAGTGTTCTTATGTTTTGATCTGTGTGGCTACATTGCTATGATATATGTGAAGAATGCAAACAATAAATGTAAAAATTCATCAAGCTGTACACTTAAGATTTATACCCTTGACTGTATATGGGTCAAATCTCAATAAATTTTTTTTTGGCAGGCAGGCATAGAACAATATGCTTGAAATCATTTCATTTAATGAGAACAAAGCAAGCAAACAAACATACAAAGAAACACAGAACCTTCTGGAGCAGTTTAAATGCTGTTTAAGAGCAAGATGCTGCTCCTGAGAATGAGTAGTGCAGTGGCCATGCATTGCGGCAGTGGTTCTTAATCCTGGCAGATTGAGAAATCACCTGAAGAACTTTTAATAAATACCAATGCTTGGGCACCACCCACAGAGATTCTTATTTAATTGGCCTGGGCATAAAAGAACACTTTATAGCTCCCCAGGTGGTTTTATCAGGGTGGACAAACTATGGCCCACAATCTAGATTGGCCTGTTTCCTGTTTTATTTTAAATAACATGTTATTGGAACCCAGCCATGCATGTTCATTTATGTAAACTCATGGCTGCTTTCTGGCTACAGTCGCAAAGTTGAGCAGTTGCAACAGAGACCATATAGTCTGCAAAAGCCTAAAATATTTGCTGGCTGGCCCCTTACAGAAAGGGCCCCTGGGTCAGACATCTGAATTGACTGTGGAGTTTATAAAACACACAAATAAATGTTTAGCACCACCTGGAACCTTCTGATTCCAACTCTCCAGAATGAGGCTTGGGTATGACTTGTCAATTTCACAGGAGATTTTTTTTTTTTCCTGAGGATCCCCCAGTTCTGAATCAGGGCCCTTGGTGCTTTGTGGTGATGCAGTTCCCAGTGGAGCCCAGTGACCAGCAGCAGCGGGCTGGCTCTTCCAAAATCATCTGAGGAACGTTTAAAACTCAGATCCCCAGTAATTACCCTTCAGAGATTCACACTCAGTCATTCTGGGGTAGGGCCCACCTACTGCTGTTATAAACAAAGCAACCATCAAAACCCCAAAACAATGAAACCCCAAAACTCCTTTCTGTGTTTGGAACCATTTACATCAGAAGCTGAAATGAGACCAGGTCTCAGTCGCAAAATTTTGAAGGTGCAATTCCTTCTGGATGCCAGAATCTGCACTGGATTGGTAGAAATCAAGTGATTTGGATCTGACTTTGGATTTAAGTGCAAACAAAAGAGTTGGTTCTGGCCAGGCCACACTTGGAGGGTACTCCAAAGTCTCTGCTCTGCAAAAGAAGTGAGGTGAACCTGCACCTGCAAGCAGAAAGCGGGGCTGCCTAGCAGAATGGGAGACCTGCACTGCAAGGCTGCTACCTGGTGAGCACCAGTGATGTTCAACTAGCAATGAAATCCCTCAGGACTGCCACTGCCATCTGTTCTCAGGAGAGAAACCAACAATTTAGGTCTCACTCTCAAGGATGATGCACAGGAACACCCAGAGGACCAGGAGTGTGCCCCTCCTGGTGGTGGAGACCCAAAGATGCATGGAACAAAATCCCTGCCCAGAGGCTGTAATTAGCATACATGAAAAACCAGTGGGAGCAATATACATGCGCAGGAATCTACCTTAGAACGCAGGTGACCTCCATGATCCTGAGAATGAGGAAGGTCTGGCTTTCCCAGGACCAACAGAATTTCTAATTAGGTTGACACCATTTTCTCAAACGTGGCTGCCCCTTAGAATCACTGGGGAAGGTTTTTAAATCCCAAAGCCCAGGTCATGCCCCAGACCACTTAAATCAGAATGTCCACGGGCGGCAAGCAGACATCAGTAGTTGTTAAAGCTCTTCAGGTGATTCCAATGTGCAGCCAAGTTTGAGTGCCCTGGTCTATACCCAGGGAAGTCCAAGGGGGTCTGGGTGCAGGGAGGAACCACAGGAAGCTGTCTGGAGCCTGAGGATAGATACGTGGTGAGAGGTGGTGGCTGGAAGTCCACACAAGTCCACAAAGGATGGTGAAGGGAAGGGTGGCAACAACTATGAGGCTCTAGCTAGAAATTGGAAATAAATTGGCACAGCCAAGGGGATCCACTGGGAAGTGAGCCAAGTACTCAAGGAAGAGCTGCAGTGAAAATTTGTGTCTGCTTTTTTCTTTGGTCTAGGGCACTTTGACTCCACCATATTTTGGGGAATCATTTTAGACTTACAGAAAAGTTGCAAAGATAATATAGAAAGTCCTTCCCTCCTTCCCTCCTTCCCTCCTTCCCTCCCTTCCTCCCTTCCTTCCGAGATGGAGTGTAACTCTGTTGCCCAGGCTGGAGTGCAGTGGTGTGATCTTGGCTTACTGTAATCTCTGCCTCCTGGGTTCAAGCAATTCTCCTGCCTCAGCCTCCCAAGTAGCTGGGCTTACAGGCACGTGCCACCACACCTGGCTAATTTTTGTATTTTTAGTAGAGATGGGGTTTCACCATGTTGTTCAGGCTGGTCTCAAATACCTGACCTCAGGCGATCAGCCCACCTCGTCCTCCCAAAGTGCTGGGATTACAGGTGTGAGCCACCGCGCCTGGCCCCTCTTGGTTTCTTCTAATGTTAAGATCTTACATTACCACAGCACATGGGTCAAAACTCAGAACACCACCATTAGTACATTACTACCCAATGAACTCTAGACTTCATTTGGATTTCACCAGTTTTTTCATCAGCATCTTTTTTCTGCTCCAGGATCCAATCAAAGATGGTGCATTGATTTAGTCATCAGATTTCATTTGTATCCCACCATGTTCAAACACCCTATTTGATTCAGTTGGTGCTTTAAACTTAAAAACATTTTTGTTTTGTCTTTATGAATATGAATATGTATTTTTGTCTAAATTTTACCACTGAAGAATTTTTATTGAGACAGTGTTTTCCTCGGTGAATTCCATTACAAGCCACTTTAATTCTTTGAACATTTTTTCCATGCAGGTAAACCACTATGATGTTTTTCCATTAAAAAACAAACAAAAAACCAAAAACCTTTTCAACCAGGTGCAATAGCTCACGCCTGTAATCCTAGCACTTTGAGAGGCTGAGGAGTGAAGATTGCTTGAGCTCGGCAGTTCAAGACTAGCCTAGCCTGGGCAATATGGCAAAACCCTGTCTCTACAAAAAATACAAAAAATTAGCAGAGCACGGTGGCATACATCCGTGGTCCCAGCTACTTGGGAGGCTGGGGGGAAAGGATTGCTTGAGCCAGAAGGATGAGGCTGCAATGAGCTGTGCTAGCCCGACTGCCCTCTACCTTGGGCAACGGAGCAAAAATAAAACAAATCTTTTCAACAGAATTTTTTTTTTGCAGTAAATTTTACCAAAAATATTTTGTTCATCAATTACTTGTTGTCTATATGAATGCTGTCCATCATGGTTTTTGACAATCTGAGTTTCCTTTGATGATCACATTTCACCAAGATCAATTTTCCTGAGTTAAATTCTGCATATCCGGATTTTGCCAAGATTTGATTCTTCTATTGATTAAAAGAAATCAATTTTACCATGTGCATTTTTCCTTCTGTGGCACATGGTAAAAGAAGGAATTATTTGATTTTTCTATCACATTTAATTTTTTGCAGTTCCATTGTTGCACTTTTCAACTTTCCCAGTTTACTTTCTGTAATTTCTCATTTGCAACAAATTTATCACTTGCAATTTTAACTTTTGTGTTTCCTTTTGCATTATTTCTACCAATAATATTTGCAGTGACGACTACAAGATTGATGATTTGCATTGTTTTTAGTTGAGCCATGGAAGAACTGAATGGCTCTTCTCAGATACTCTAGAGATGTTCTACTGGCTGGGATGAATCGACTGCATTGCTCATCCAGTTCTTCTGGATGTTTGTGTTCACACATGAACCAGCAGAGCAAGAATAGATGATGAGTCAAGTGAGTGAAATGATCTGTTTCATTAAAAAAAAAAAAAAAGTTTTTAAAAGCTTCACTTGGTGAGTGGTAGTCCCTGCATGTCAGTAGCACTGCCTTACCCACAGAACACAACGTAAATGGCATCCCCAGAGATACGCAGGACAGTGCAGGAATGTGAGCCAAAGGGAAGAAGGGCCAAGGAGAACAAGCAGAGCGGGATGTCTGGCTGAATTCCAGACAAAGACACGGGGACCAGACATGGCGCTGAGGCAGAGGCTTGGTCTAAGAGAAGCCGTCCTAGCTCCCAGAATTGGGTTCTAAGGTCAGGGTGGGGCCAGACCCAAGGCTGATTTTCTGCTGAACAACTAGCCTAGGATCCTTAGACTCCCCAGGAGGAGTGGACTCTCTCTTGTTAGTTGCTACTTAATCCCCATTATCTTATTTTCCAGCTGTGAGGGATGCGTGGAAGGGGTGGGGCCAGAAAATTACCAGAGAAGTTGATTCACCTGAAGAAATCAGCCACTTTATGTATTTAGGTAAAAAACAGTCACAAGAAAATGTTTAGCTGTAAAACTTTATGGTAAGCAACTGCCTGCACAGAGAGCAAGGGGCTTTATTGTTGTGGCCAAGCCATCTGGGGCAGTGATGCCACGGGGAGGGACAAGAGGGACATCCTACATCCAGAGATGGAAGGGCTCAGCCCCTTCTCCAGATGCCCCAGATAACCTTCTCCAAAGAAATGCAGGTCAACATCTCTCTGCTTGGTCTCAGGACAACAAAAGGAAACATTTCACTGTCTTCCCTACCGTCCTCTCTCACTGCCAGACTAGAATCAATGAAATTCACAGAAAAAGGGCACAGCTGGGAAATAAGATCATGGGGATTGAGTAGCAACTAACAATTCCCCTTATTCTTTCCCTGAGCTAATCAACACATCTCCTAAAGCCAGTAAGGAGAGGTCCTCTTCTCTGTGTATATGTGAAATGTAACATACATTTGGGAAAAAGTGAATAAATGTATAAATGGCTTGAGCATCTTTGTAACCAATACCCAGTTAAGAAATAGAAAATTTGCAGAACCTCAGTGTGTGGCCAACTCTTCAACCTCTATCTGACACCCCAGGACAGTTTCTTGACTTGCACAGAATCTGAGATTTGGATGGAGAACGAGCTTTTTCTTGTAAAGATCCACAAGATCTGGAGATGTCTACAAATTTCATAATAGTATCTTTTTTTTTTTTTTTTTGAGACAGAGTCTCACTCTGTAACCCAGGGTGAGTGCAGTGGCAAGATCTCAGCTTACTGCAAACTCTGCTTCCTGAGTTCAAATGATTCTCATGCCTCGGCCTCCTCAGTAGCTGGGATTACAGGCGTGTGCCACCACACCTAGCTAATTTTTGTATTTTTAGTAGAGACAGATTTCTACTAAAGGTCACAGGGGTAACTCGAATTCCTGATCGCAGGTGATCCACCCACCTCAGCCTCCCAAAGTGCTGGGATTATAAGCGTGAGCCACTGCA